>JUFY01029339.1:0-11754 GCA_001855655.1 Leptopilina clavipes | reverse complement strand
TTCGATTTTCACATTAATATTCATTATTGTTTTTATATATGCAAAAAATGATTTTTAGAGTATTTTCATATAAAAAATAAAAAAAAATTGCAAAAATTAATATTGTAAAAATAAAAAATAAAAAACTTTTTTTTTAATTAATTAAAAAATAGAAAACATTTTTTTTAATTAATTAAAAAATAAAAAACATTTTTTTTAATTTTTGCCAAAAATTTTGACCTATAGAGAAATTTTTTTACCCAAAATTTTTTCATTTCAAGGAATAAATAAATATGAGAGAAGAAAAAAGAATATGGTGGCAAATTTCTGAAGCTTGAGGAGATTGCTTTAATTTTTTTGTGGCAAGGATAGGAAATCCCTCCAAAGTCTACTCTCGAAGCGTCATTAGTCAACCAGCTTTTCTCTTTCAGGTTACAACGAAGTGTAATTAGAACATCATTATATAGCCGTAGTTAAAATCTTAAGAATTTTTTATAATTCTTACTTTTTTCTTCAAAAAAAAAAAAAAAAAAAGTAAAATTCTTTTTCATCAATTAATATTAATTATTATATAAATGTGACAAGCTCTGAAGAAAGAGACCTTAGAAGCAAAGAGCAAACGAATTATAGGTTATGTTTGTGATTTATCCTCTTTTTGTATTTTTACTCCCAAAAATTACAAACATAACCTAAAACTTTTGCCCGTCAGAAATATTTAATTATTATTATTTTTTCTATTTAATGTTTACTTTCTGTATTTTTATTCCAAAAATTACAAACATAACCTAAAACTTTTTTCCCGTCAGAAATATTTAATTATTATTATTTTTTCAATTTAAAGTTGATTCTCTTTATTTATTTTCACTATATACCAAAAATTACAAACATAACCTAAAAAACTTTGCCAGTCACAAATATTTAATTATTATTATTATTTCCATTTAAAGTTGATTCTCTTTTTGTATTTTTACTCCCAAAAATTACCAACATAACCTAAAACTTTTGCCCGTCACAAATATTTAATTATTATTATTTTTTTTTTATTTAAAGTTTACTTTCTGTATTTTTAGTCCAAAAATTACAAACATAACCTAAAAATTTTTTCCCGTCACAAATATTTAATTATTATTATTTTTTCTATTTAAAGTTTACTTTCTGTATTTTTACTCCAAAATTAAAAACATAACCTAAAACTTTTTTCCCGTCAAAAATATTTAATTATTATTATTTTTTCTATTTAAAGTTGAATCACTTTCTGTATTTCCATCACTCGTTTCACTCCCAAAAATTAAAAACATAACCTAAAACATTTTGCCCGTGACAAATATTTAATTATTATTATTTTTTCTATTTAAAGTAGAATCTCTTTCTGTATTTCCATTCGTTTCACTCCCAAAAATTACAAAAATATCCTAAAACTTTTGCCCGTCACAAATATTTAATAATTATCATTTTTTCTATTTAAAGTTTACTTTCTGTGTACTTTTACTCCAAAAATTACAAACATAACCTAAAAATTTTTGCCCCTCACAAATATTTAATTATTTCTCCCGTTTTTTTTTCTCTCTTAATTAATTAACCAAGTGAAAAATTCATCATTTATGCCACAAAAATATTCCACTACCAATTGCAAAAAAAGGCTCAAATTTCTTTCAATAATTTCGAGAAGAAAATTCCACAAATAATTCATCGTCAAGAGTTTCCTCATAATTCATATCCGCCCTTCGAAATATTTCATATCGTCGAAAAATTCCTCCTAAATTGTATCACGTCTTCAATTTTGTTTTTCTAAAAAAAAAGGGGGAGTGGGGGCAATTCTCAGCGGGGAAAAAATTCTCCAAAGTTCCCGACATTTTTTTCTTTGCTTGCTCACAAAAAAAAAGATAACAATTTCCACGATTCTTCGCCACTTGAAGTATTTTTTTGCTGATGGACGGAGAGAGTTTAATCCCTGGCTTTCCGTATATATAGTCAACAAGGGATGTGCAAGTTGGTATATAATAGTGAGAGGGCGAAGCGTTTCTCGATTAAGCGGAATCTTAAGCCGGGTTTGTTCCCATTTCGGGTTTTCAGTAGAGCTCCAGTATATATATGTATATATATATATATTTTTATACATACACATATACACTAGACTCTCTAAAATGTCCGCACTGATATTGGGGAAACCTTTGCTCTGTTTCTTCATCGACGGTATGTGCACGTCCATCGCGTGTTTCACCTCTCCCAGAGAGAAATAAGAAATTTCAGCAAAAGTTTCTCGTGCCCCAGGGGGAATTTTCTTTTTCCTCCTTTAACATTTAAGAAATTGTTCTGGATCATGTTGGAGAGAGCGCAATAATGTTAGATCCGGCTTTTCGGAAAAATTTGAACGACACTGAGGTCAGAGACAGTCTTCTTTCAAATGGTAAAAACATCCGTGTAAATATATTATATCGATAATAGGTAATTGTTTTGAAAAAATCCGGGTAAATAAAGAATGAGTTGCGTCGTGAAAAAACGATCTGGGATCATTTCCTGATTTTTTTTTTTTTTTTGGGTTAAGGAACGCAAAGATTTAGAAGAGCGTCTCCTGGGACCGGGGTGGAGGCGATTCTGGTAGTTGCCCGGACCCAGATGGTCTCTCCCTGAGCTCGATCGGCGGTGAATTTAGTGTGCTGCTGCTACTCGAGCTGATTGTCGACCTGCAGTCAGAAATCACACTTTTAGAACAATTATTATTTTTCAATAATTGTCATATCTACATGTGATGTGCGTGTGAGGTAAATGAATCGCTCGCGAGAGTGAAATATTCCTGTGGAATGATTTTAAATGTGTGTGGTAATTTTCTGTTTGCTATCAAGGTAGTCTTGCGACCATTGTAATATTTTTTCGCTTGTATAAAGTACAGAAAAGTGTTCTGCACATGTCTAAGGAAGGTTTAACGCTTCTGCGCATGTCTGTGGGACGTAGAATGCTTCTGCGCATGTCTAAGGAAGGTTTAACGCTTCTGCGCATGTCTGTGGGACGTACAATCCTTCTGCGCATGTCTGTAGGACGTACAATGCTTCTGCGCATGACTGTTGGATGTACAATGCTTTTGCGCATGTCTAAACGACGTACAATGCTTCTGCGCATGTCTAAACGACGCACAACACTTTTGCGCATGCCTAAGCGACGCCTAAGTGACGCAACACTTCAGCGTTTCAAAACCCAGTTTTTTTGATAGTATTAAATATAAATTACTTTCGTTTTACAATTTTACTCGAACAAAAAATAACTTGGGAATTATAAACATTGGAACAGAATTTCTTTCTAAAAACTGTTACTTAACAATATTTTTTTTTAAATTTCGCAAAATGAAAGTATTTACGTAAAATTAATTTGAAAATTGTATAAAACAATTTCAAAATTTCGTCTTATAGAATTATGAAAATTTATTTGCATCATTATCGAAACAATTATTATATCAGTTGATATAATAATTTAAAACAGTGCGAATTATAAATTAACGGAGATAAAATCGTATATTATCTTTTTATTTTTATTTTTATGCTTAACGTTCTCTCTCACTCTCTCTCTCTCTATATATCTCAATTAGAATCATTATGCAATATGCATAAAATACATTGCCGTAAATTTTCCATTTTATAATTAAAATTTTAACGATACAACTCTCATTTTATAAAGTACCAAATCATTTGCATTTTACATTTAACAGTTACTTCGGTAATTTATTAATTATAAAAAGAATTGACTTTGAAAAAAGAAAAAATTTTCCAAATTCACCAAATAGTCAATTTCAATGTTCGAAAAAAAAATTGTATAAAAAAGAAAAAAATTTTCTGCCTTTTTAAATAGTTAAAAAGGAAACAAATTTTTTGCCTTTTTAAATAGTTAAAAAAGAAAAAAATTTTGTACCTTTTTAAATAGTTCAAAAATAAATAAAAAAATAATTACTGTAGTTTAAATATTTATAATAAATTTTCTTAAAAAAATAATTGGAAAAATTTCCGTAATCTGGAAAATTCGAAAATGTATTTTTCCTCGCGCCGTTATTCGACAAACAGAAAAATAATTTTGTTTACATCACGGATAAGAGGGAAGTTTTTTTTTCTCCCACGAAAAAGAAAAATTCACCGCGATAAGCTCTGGTGCTAGTTGGAAAAAGTAAGACTGAACTCTTCGATCTTGTTGGATGTTATGCAGGGAATTTACGATCTACTCTATATCGCCGTATACAATTTAAGAGCTACTTAAATCCCCTTAGAGAAAACTTATTTCTCCCGTTTTTTTTTTTTGCCAATCGTTTTCATTTTGAATATTTCACTAAAAGAATCCATAAATGCTAATATAGATGAAAATGATAAACGAGTAAAATAAGTTCCATTACTCTCCTAAATGGAAACAATTTATCAAAATTAGAATTTGGAAAATTTGAAATGTTTTCCATTATTGACGCAAATGTTATAATAGAATCTTTGGATTCAAAATCGGTAGTGAATTTTGGGTTCAAAATCTCCAAATTGGTAGTGAATGATGAAAAGTTTATTACGAATGAAAAGCTATTACGGCCTTGCGCCGAAGCAGTGTCGAGTTCTACTTTACCGACGGATGGTAAAGTATAAATAATTTCAGTGTGAATAGGAAAAAAAATTGTTCCAAATACCTGAGTCTGGGTCTTTGTGTTTCAATGGTGGCACTGATGGTCAAACAGGTTCGACATGACCTGGCTGGCGGTCGTCGTCGAGGCACACAACTTTCACAGCCGTCCCACCTGGCGAGAAGACGTCTTGAGCTAGGCGGCACTCTCAGGAACTGTGGTTGACGATAATTCGAACCCGTGACATCTGAGTCGGTGGAAAATCCCGAGACTTCATCCTCAGTGTCAATGGTGTCCTCATCGTTGATGAAAACCGAGTCCGAGCCAAAGGATCTTGTGTCCGGTTCCGGTGGATCAACGCTCGTCATTGAGGCTAAGGGCGCACGTTTACCGGAAGCGAGCGCCCTTGCCGTGATAACACCCGCAGTATAGAGGCCAGCCTCACTGTCACAGGGCGATATATTCGGCGTTGGTTGCGTCACCTAGAAGAAAAAAAAACATTTTCGTACCCATAGAAAATTTGTCTATTTCTATTTTTAGCTTCTAAAGAAATGCAATTTTAAATCGCAGAATTGCAATTTTAAATCGCCAAGTAAACAAATTAATGGACAAAGAGAAACTCATTAAGCACAAGACAAAAGGGAATGGACTAGAAAAAGATAGAGAGCGTTCGCCACCTAAAGTTTCCAGTCTGAGAAGTCTGCTCGATGGAAGGGGGATTATTGAAGGCTTATGAGGACGAACAATGTTCAAAGTTTCTACTCGAGAACAAACGAACGAATCAAGTTTCTTCGCTGACTTGGGGTTTCTCTTACGGTAATATTTTTTCTATTTTCACCCACGAAGGAAACATTGCAAATATTGATTTAAATTTATAAAATAGAGACCGAGAATGATTAATTAGTCAAATTGAGTCATAATATAATGATTATAATCATAATCCAGATTGAAACAATTATTCGTTTGGAGAATTTTGTTCCTGAGGTTTCATCTCATCGATACGGTAGTCGGTAACTGCAGATTCGAGAAGCAACTCGGGAACTGGCGAAAGACGCGACGAGAGAGCAGTTATATAGCAGCTCTCATGGGTAGTGGGGAGAGAGCAGCGCGAGGCGAATGCGCAGTGGGCGTCTACTCCAAATTTCTCACTTGCAGAGGGTCCTTATGGAGCTTGTCAGTTTATTAATTTTCTATTTCGTTAACATCAAGGTCCCTGAAGTTGGCGTCGATGCTGAGCGTCGAAAATGTTTTTTCTATGCGGAACCAAAAGAATTAAACCATTTTTTCAAAGATTTTAGGTTGAAATTTTGCCATGAAAAGTTTCAAAATCTCAGGTGAATAAAAGCAGAGACATTAGCGACATTTTTCATCCCCAAAAACCCCAAAAAATATTTTTCGACGCTAACTTCAGAGACCTTAACATCAACTGGATGTGAGTAAATAATTACCTGAATATCTATTGGATATTCAATATGATGATAACGATCCCAGGGCTCTTCGTATGAGGGTGCATGTCTTGGATAGGATGGAGGCGGCGGAAGATAAGGCAACGTTGTAGCTGATTCTCTCCTCTCCAGATAGCTACTTCCTGTACTGCTACATGTCACTGAACTGTACCTTCTTTGATCTTCAGGAGGACTCCTAGAGTATCTTCGTCGCCTCTGCCGTCTCAGTGGTGGCATTACAAACGCGTCATAACCACCTCCAATCGACGAGAACCTAGGCGACGACAACGGGAATCGATCCAGCTGCTCAAAAACAAAACAATCAGAATTCCTACTAAACATTAACAATTAAACATTGCTATTTGTGCCTAAAGTTAGTCCTTACTTCTGGACAGAGGGATCTTCGTCCATGATTTAATCTCGCCTCAAGTGCTGCGGCTAAGGCCTCTTCAGCATCAGCTTCAGCAACAGCAGCCTCCGCAGCTGCGGTTAATCTAGGATCGTTGAGTTGCCTGTTCTTTTTGCTTCTAAAACCAAATCCAAAAAGAACAGAATCAAAAACGTTGCAAAATAATGATCCAAGAGGATTATTGCATCATTTTGCAACGTTCTTCCGTGCGACCTAGTGGCAAAAATTTCACCGCATCAATAAATTACCTGCTTTTGTAGATCACCATAATGACCATTAGGCCGAAAAAGCTACCAAGAGTTGCGGCTATCCTAATTCCCACCATTGGATCATACGTCTTATAAAATTCGATTTTGATAAGTTCCCTCTCACTGAGCGTTGGTTTAGCATTTGGAATGGACGTCGAGAGGTCCACTGGGGGCGTTGGCGTTGTTGTCGTCGTTGTCCCCGTCGCATTGCTGCCGATGGTCGCCTTTCCTATAAAAAAAAAACATAAACATACAAAATAAGATTTACTATCATTTAGATTTACTATCATTTAGATTTACTATCATTTAGATTTACTATCATTAAGAGTTTAAGACACATTCCATTATTTAATCCCGGTTAATTCGCAAACAGATACATATAAAATTTATCCAGTTTATTTCAAGAGTTTGCAACTTGTGCGGCAATTTATCAATTCCTCTGTCTCTTTTCTTTTTCATTTTCTCAATAAAGTATACTACTACGTTGTCAATTTTTATTTATACAAAAAAAAAGAAGAAGAAGAAGAAGGAAAAGTTTACAAAAGTTGGCGCATCGCAGTAAACTTCAACTTTTGATAGAATTAGGTCTCGGCGGAATTTTCATTTCATGTCCTTATTTTACTTACACCCGTTGCTCTCATATAATGTGCAACTTCTGTCAACTTGGGGGAAAGTTGAGCCCCAAGTTGGGGCACTTTTAGCACACAGGTGTCGAGTGGCGTTAACAAGTTTTGATGATGGATAAAAAATTATTTACATATTGGGTCTCGCTGGACCTTATTTCTCGAGATCCAGGGGGCGCATGTCCAAGTAGCACGTAATATTACTGTAATATTACTGTAATGTTACATGTAATATTACTAATATTACAATGTAATATTACAGTAAGATTACAGTAATATTAAAATGTCCGCCTCAAGGTAATATTACATGTAAAATTACAGTAATATTAGAGTAATATTACACGTAAAATTACTGTAACATTACTGTAACATTACTGTAATATTACAGTAAATTTACAGTAATGTTACAAAAAAGTTCACAAAATTTTGATTAAGTGAAATTTTATGAAATTTGTATTATTACCGTGTAACATTGTTACTGTTAAACGGTTACAACCCTTAAACAGAATTTTGTGTACTTTTTTGTAACATTACTGTAATATAACCTGTAATGTTACAGAAATATAACCTCTTATGTTACAGAAATATAACCTCTAATGTTACAGTAATATTACTGTAATATTACCTGTAATATTTCCTTGAGGCGGACATTTTAATCTTACTGTAATATTACTGTAATATTACAGGTAACATTACTAATATTACATGTAACATCACAGTAATATTACAGTAATATTACGTGCTACTTGGGTATGTACAATAAGGGATATGATGAAAATAACCTTTTTTTTTTAATTTCGAGTTTGTGATGGTGTATCCACACATCATACGGATAAGTATATATAGATGAAGATATAAACGTGTTGGGCACCGATCGTTCATAATCTAATTAAAATCCCGCTTTCGAAAGTTAGCATCACCCTCGGCGGTTGATATATATGCAGAAGTCACATACATTACCGCATTTCATTTTCATCCTCCCCACAATATTACACGGTTTTAATATTAACGGGTATGGATCAGCCACGTGCGACAATGACACTCGCACTTTTTCTCCCGTGTGTATATATAGGATATGTTTATAAACGTATATATATAAGCACATCGAAATTTTTATAGTGCAAGTCCACACGTCAACAAGGGTACGTGTCAGAGGGTGAAGCTTTTCTCCTAATACCACCGCAAAAGCGAATAGTTTTATTTTGTTTGCACAAGACTTGAAAAGATTACGATTTATACCCCCGACTCTTATATAAATGTCCGGTTAGTAAAGAAAAAAACAATTTTTTAATTTTTTTATACCTGATGTGTAAATTTACATTCCGTTCTATAGATTTATCCATAACAGTCTCTTCATAAACGACCCTTTAAATATGTTAAACTTTGAGAAATAAGTTGATCAATGGGGAAAAAGTGTCAGAAAGGTTAAAAAGTAAATCTCGAAAAGGATTTCGAGGTCAGTGCGGCGGTAATAATATATGATATCCCATAAGGGAAACATATTATTCCACTGGTTATTTAATTGCGCGCGAGGGTTTTTTCTTTTTTTTTTTTTTTGAAGGATTTTTCAGAGTAGAAATATGTCTGTCATGACAAGAAACGCTTTGGGGCTTTTGACACTTGTATATTCCTTGACAGAAGACATAGAGAATATAAACCGCATGCATGACATACCTGGTGAACCCTCCTCAAAATGTATCAGCCACTGCACGCCTAGTTAGTTGCCATTGTATATACAGTAGGCACTTTACCAAACTGGAAGGGCATGATTGCACGCATGACAATTTCATCGTTATGTCTGACTTTTTCCTTTATACTCTATTTGATCCAACAATAATTTCTATTTCAACAAGTTTCTCACCTTTCAATGTATATAAGGCAAACATCATTTCACGTATTCGAAGAATATGTATATCAAAAAATTACCCATATCCAAAATTTACAACTACTTAGTAAAAAAAAGCGCCCATAATGTATTTTTCATTTTATACAGAAAACCAAACACAAGGTTGTCACAAGAATCAATTTTCCGAATTCCCTGATGACATTAAAATAATCAGCCTATTTCTATAAAAAAAGTCAACTTCTTTTAGTACTACTCAGTATTAAGTTAATAATTTAAATAAGAAATTTTTAGTTAAACAATTATTGCTCAAAATTGTTTAAATAAACAACTGATATTATTTACCAACATTTTACATCTTGCACTTGAAAAAAATTAAGATTTATCCTATTTTTGCAATTTATCAAGTTTTATATAATAAACGATAAAGAAAAAATGTAAAATCATTATTTGAACAATTTGTTTAAACAAATTACTATTGGTATTTACTCAATTTTTCACAGTGCACATCGAAAAATGCAGTTTCTTCCTCAAAGTTTGCAATTCATGGAGCTGAATATAATAAAAGATGAAGAATTTATTTTAAATCATTATCTTAACAACTATTTAAAAAAATAATTATTTAAATAATAATTTCATGTATATTACTTATTTTTTATGATTAGCTCCATAAATTGCAAAATTAGAAAAATACTGCATCTTTCTAGGTGAAATGTGAAAAAGGTTAATAAATAATAACGATTATTTGTTTGAAGACAGGGAGCTTTCCGAAATATTTGTATCGTTACGTGTCGTGTCGCGAGACAATACGATTGACGGTTCAAGAAACGTATCATGGCAAGACTTGATACTTTTGAAAAATGATAATCGTATCGTGTTGAGACTTGATACGTTTAAAAATTTCTAATCGTATCGTGGGGAGACTCGACACGTTTAACAATTCATACTAGTATCGTATCAAGATTCGACACATTCAGCTATTCCTACTCGTATCGTGGTTAGACTCGATACATTTAAGAATTGAGATTCGTATCGTGGCAAGACACGACATGACACTATAATTTGGTGGATACACGTGTTGTGTCGCAAGATATAAAATTAATTGTTAAAACTGCTTGTCTTCTCCACAATTAAATAAGATTAGCTTTTGATACTCCGGGGTTTCTGTAGTCGCTGAATTTAAATATGTCCATAAAATTAATAATAGAATAAAAAATGGCCGATTCAAGACAGCGGTCAAACTAGTGAAAAATAAGCCGCTAGTAGTAAAAATTTTAACTAAATTTTAGTAAAATAATATTATTTTCTTTAGTTGTTAAGAAAAATTAAAAATAAAAAACATAAGAAAATTATTTTTGTTTCGCTTTTGGAAAATTGAGTTAGTTACACGCACCCAATAATACAGAAAAAAAGAACAACTAAATAAGACAATTTGGTGCAAAGTTATTCAGAAAAATTGAAAATAAAAAAACTAAAAAATAAAAAATAGTTATCCTAATTATTCAAGAGCAAAAAAGAAATAACTTTTTTTGGCTTTTTTAGGTTTTTTATTTTTAATTATTGTGAATAACTTTGCCAAAAATTATCGCAATTACTTTAAATTTGAAATTTAGGTCCCCGTTGGAGTACTCAACTGAATTTCTGAGGCAAAACTGAAGGAAAAATTTTTTTGCCCGAAAAACCAGTTTTTTTGCAAGAAATTAGCGTTTTCAATGGTGCGTCAGAAAACTGGTCCGACATGCCCTAAGGATGGCCAGATCCAAAGGACACCTAAAAATATTAATCCGTTCAAAAGTTATGGAAAAATTTCAATAATAAGGAAATTTCAGTGCCAGAAAGCGGTATAAGAAAATCCGCCATGTTGTCCTTTTTGGATCTGCAAAATTGACAAATTTTTGAAGCAGTAATTTGTCAATAACTTTGCCAAAAATTATCGGATTAAGTTGTCCTTTGGACTGTAGCATCAGGTGCGTGTGACTGACCTAATTTTTCAAGAGCGAAACGAAAATAACTTTTTTTGGCGATTTTGGATTTTTAATTTTTCATTTTTTGAGTTCTTGTGAAATTTAAGCAGTAAATTCTGAATAACTTTGCTCCAAATTGACCGATTAAGTTGTTCTTTTTTTCTATAGCATCAGGTGCGTGTAACTGACTCAATTTTTCAAGAGCGAAACAAAAATAACTTTTTTTGGCTTTTTTAGGATTTTTATTTTCAATTTTTCTTAATAACTTTGCCAAAAATTATCGGAATTAGTTCACATTTAAAATTTAGGTCCCTGATGGAGAATTAAACTCAATTTCTAAAGGAAAAATTTTTTTGCATTTTTTTGCAAAAAATTGGCGTTTTTTTTAGTGCGTCAGAAAACTGGTCCGACATGCCCTAAAGATGGCCAGATCCAAAGGACACCTAAAAATATTAATCCGTTCAAAAGTTATGGAAAAATTTCAATAATAAGGAAATTTCAGGGGCCAGAAAGCGGTACAAGAAAATCCGCCATCTTGTCTTTTTTGGATCTGCAGAAATGACAAAATTTTTTAGCAGTAATTTCTCAATAACTTTGCCAAAAATTATCGGATTGAGTTGTCCTTTGGACTGTAGCATCAGGTGAGTGTGACTGACCAAAT
>JUFY01029336.1:0-13656 GCA_001855655.1 Leptopilina clavipes | reverse complement strand
CAAACAATGGTAGTTGCAAAAATTGGTAGTTACATTTTTTAAAAGTTAGAATTATTAACAGCTACAATCTTTGGTAGTATTTTAGGTATTTCTTGATAGTTACAATCATGAATTTAGTTACATTCACTGGTGGTTACAATCAATGGTAGTTACAAACAATGGTAGTTGCAATAATTGGTAGTTACATTTTTTAAAAGTTAGAATTATTAACAGCTACAATCTTTGGTAGTATTTTAGGTATTTCTTGATAGTTACAATCATGAATTTAGTTACATTCACTGGTGGTTACAATCAATGGTAGTTACAAACAATGGTAGTTGCAAAAATTGGTAGTTACATTTTTTAAAAGTTAGAATTATTAACAGCTACAATCTTTGGTAGTATTTTAGGTATTTCTTGATAGTTACAATCATGAATTTAGTTACATTCACTGGTGGTTACAATCAATGGTAGTTACAAACAATGGTAGTTGCAATAATTGGTAGTTAAATTTTTAAGACTCTTCTGAATATGAATTTTATTACTATCTTCGAATAAATTTAAGACAAGCTCTGAAAATCAGCAGCTCCTACTGAAGTCATTAATAAAAAGCTTTTTATTTATTGTCAAGGTCTTCAATTTAAGTTTAAATTAAAATTATATTCTCTTATTTTTCAAGGCTAATTGAATTTCAGTCGTGTCTAAAAATAAGATTTTTTTTCGCTGTATTATTTGGACATGTTTCTGACTCATTTTCTCTATCAGGATAAATACAGTTTTAGTCCTTTTTTAATTGTTAGTAATGATTATAATGAGAATTTAATTGTCGTTTAAAAATTATATATACATTTCTGAAATTATGTTTATTTTTCCCTCAGAAGAATTTTTCTATTATAGGAAAATTTTTTTTCTCTTGGTAAAAGTTTTTAATTTTAGGAGTGTTTTTTTTGTACCTAATGAATGAGAAAATAATTATACCATACGTTTCTGAAAAGATAGACATTTTTTTTGGACGAATTGTCATGCCTTTCGTTGTCAAACATATGAAAGAAGAGTGAAGTTCGCTTTTTACAGTATTTCCCACAATTGTTTAGCGTCGCACTTTTACAATGGTTCGTCCCAGTTTTACGCGTAAAACTACGCGCGCATTATATGAATGTGATAGTATATTATATGCCTAGCCCTGAACTGTGAGTCAATGTACGAATAGAGAAAGAGAGAGAGAGAGAGAGAGAGAAAACAATTATTCTTCACAAACTTTGAAAAGAGATGTCTGCTTTTTTCTTTTTAAATCTTTTTAAAGAGAGAACATTGGGGAAAAAAAGTAACGCTATTCCTATTTTGTCTCCAATCTCATCTCTACTTTTATTGTTTGAAAATGTTTCTTTTCCTCTCGTTTTGGTTTTATTTATTTATATATATATACAAAAGAGAAATGAAAATTTTCAATAATAATATAGTTCTGTTTTACATTTGAAAATCACTTTGAGTATATACATTTTTTATAACCAGCTATAATATAATAATAGAAAAGTTATGAAAGTAGGCAATTCAGCTTTTGAGTGCGAGAAATCTTCTATTTCTAATATTAGATTTCGCAGAAGATCACACAATGTCCCATATTTAATGCTAATTTTATAATATCGAAAATACTAAACTATTGTCCTCCCATTTGTAACACATTAAGAGCTTTATAGTTTCTATTTTTATAAAATTAAATACAATAAATAATATGTTGTAATAGTTTAAAATATAGAATTTAAAACGAAAATAACAAAATATTATTATTATTATTATTATTATTTTTATTATTATTATTATTATTATTATTATTATATATTAAATGTTAAAGTAATAATAAGTATATATTCATATAATTAGGATTATTTTTAATATTTTTTTAAAAGAAAAAAGATATTAACAATAATTCTAATTTTCATTCATATTTTTATTGTTTTTGTTTTAAAATCTTTTAATTATTTTTTGACGATTTAAAAATTTACGACACCATTATTAACACTAATTTAACATTTAAATGTTAAAAAGTGTGAAACACTTTTTCAGTGGTTTTTAAGTTTAGCGATTCCGCTTTCTTCTTATATTTTTTTTTTCGTATACAATTTGTCTTTTCTTCGGATTTTAATGACTTGTAGTTAAATAAAAGAAACTTACATTTTTTTAAATTATTTATCTGCAAAAATGCTTGATATTTTAAAGACGTGATTATTTCCGCAAGCTTTAATTGTCAAGTGACAGCATAATCTTTGGATATTTTTCTTACATTATCTGACTTTCTCTCTTGACAATTTCGAGAAGAAAATTTAAATTACCTTTTGAGAATAATAAATACACATACTTAAATACTCTCCTATATTTTATTTTTTCGAGAAATTGGATTCCTTGGATTATTTTCTTTCAAAAAATAAAAAAATTAATATTATTGAAATTTTTTCGAGTGTTTTTATTATATAATTTTCGAAGAGAAATAAAAAAATTAATTAATATTGAAATATTTTCGAATGTTTTTATTATAAAATTTTCGAAGAGAAATAAAAAAAATTAATAATATTGAAATTTTTTCGAATGTTTTTATTATAAAATTTTCGAAGAGAAATAACACTTGGAATAAATCGATTTTTTGACGGAGGAGGAAGATGGGAATCTTCTATAGACAAATGTAATTATTATGTTGTGTTCATCGTATCATATATACAATATACGCGCGCAGTTACCGTTTAATTTCACGCTCATGAGTTACGAACACCAAGAATTATTTTCCACCTAATTGTTAGCATTAAAACGTCAACTAATCAATCAATTATGGTCTCAGAGGAGGTGATGTGTGCGAATAATTGCTATAAAATCTTTTAATGACTTGTTTTCCATCATAAAAATTAGTAAATTTATCATAAATACGAATTTGTAAGGTAATTTGATAAATTATAATTATATCTTTCAAAAAATGAATGGGTATAAAAATAGAAGTCAGTGGGAAAAATTATTTCTTTAAATTTTAGATTTATTTTGTTTTAATAATGAATAATTATTTATTTAATCGAAAATCGTGCTAAATGAATATTTAAGAATATTTTATTGCATTGGAAAAACAATTTATTTAATTCAAGTAATGAATTAATTGACTGTTAACAAATAAATATTTATTTGTATCAAATAAATTTTATTTGCGTTAAATAAATATTTATTTGAGTCAATGAAATCATATTTGATTCAAGTACATAAATTATTGATTCAATTCTGTTTTATTTGATTTAAATAAAAATTATTTGATTCGAAAAACAATTTATTTGGTTCAAGTAATGAATTATATGACTATTATCAAATAAATTGTTTTTCCAATCGAATAAATTTTATTTGACTCAATGAAATCATATTTGATTCAAATACATAAATTATTGATTAAATTCCGCTTTATTTGATTTAAATAAAAATTATTTGATTCAAGTAAATATAATAATAATAACAAATATAATATAATTTATTTGAGTTAAATAAAAGTATATTTGTCTCAGAGCCTATTCAACTATTTATTTGAGACAAATAAAATCTTTATTTGAAAATAAATTTCATTGAAACCATTAAAAATTTATTTGGAACAAATAAATAATTTAGTAGGCTCTGAATCAAATATATCTTTTTTTTTTTGGTGTAATATTAGATGTTCTTAAATCTGTTCTCATTAATAATGTTAATATCATAATGAAGCATTATTATTACGAATTCATCACAAAAAAAGTTTCTTTTCATTTTTATCTAAAGCCCATGACTTCTTCGATTTCGAAAGATTCTTATGATCATGGGAACTATGTATATTATAAGACCCAACCCAATCTATTGTGGGCCAATATTGAGGGCAGAATAAATCGCGAAAAATATTGTACTATTTCGAATTGTTCAAAAGAGAAAGTTGTTTTCTTGACCTATTAATGTATGTGTATAGGAAAATTTTTTATTTATTTAAAAGAAAATTTAATTTTTTTCCCCATTAGTTAGTAAAAATGTGAAGAAAATTTTTCGGGGAAAACTTTTTTTCAAATTTAATAATGTATTTTTTAATTCTCCTTGTAATTCATTTGCATTTCATTAATTAATTAGTTAATTAGTTAATTAATATTTAATTATTTTTAATGAATAATAAATAATCCAATTATTTGTAATTAATAATTATATTACCGATTATTGCAATATACAATATTGATTTATATTGGTTGTTATTTTAATTATTATTAGCGTATGATGATTGAAATAATAATCAATATTTAATTATTAATCAATTATGAATAATAATCAGATTCGTATCTATAATAATCGACGGACGTATTATAAATAATAATAATAATAATATATTTACAATAATGGGTATATTTGTTTTTTTTTTTTTATTCTTCATAAATGAGTAAAAATAAAATTTTAATTTATGATTTCAATTTTCAATTATTTATTATTTATTTATGTTTATTTATTTAATAAATAGTTTTTTTTTATTTAACATACTTTTTTATCATGAAGGACTGAAATTTCGAAATCAGTATTACATCACCATCTGTAGGGAAATTTTTACAATGATATAATACCTGTACGGTTGGTAAGTATGTTCGTGATTTACCATTTTTTAAATAATAAACTAATATTCGTTTTTAAGTTCTTTGATTAGTGAAAGTTTAATAATTAATTTTACTCGAGAAAATAAATGAAAAAAAAGTAAGTATTAGAATTAAAATTATTAATAAATTTTTATATTTCTTAGAGGAATTTTTATTTATTTCGTTTTAAAAATTTACAATTAATTTTCTAAATAAACCATAGTGATAATAATTTATATAATTTATGAATAATTACAATAATTATTATTTTAAGGTGATTTTTAAGTGAAAATAAAATTTATGGAAATTAAGTTGCTGTGATCGTAGCGCTCTGGTTATGTGGATCATTTAGGTAACGATCTTTACTTCAAAATACGGTACATAATTTAAATACCCCCTCCAAACAAGTTTCCATATTTCTGTGTTTACAGGTGAATTCTGAATTGTACACACGTGTTTGTTGCAAATTTACAATGTTCTGATTAATTAATTAATTAAAAAGATTGAAAGTGCATTTACTTTTTCAGCATGTTAACGACAAAAACTTTTTTTCGAAAAACGAAAGGAGGGAGTATTTATAAGGTTTTACAAAAAAATTTTTATTTAATAACTATTTATTAAATTATTCATACTTTATTGATTATTTATACTTTATTAATTGTTAATTAAACATTTTAGGTTGTAAGAGAACATTATCTCAGGGATGATGTTTGGTGTGGATCAGAAGCTTGCAATTTATGCAAAAATCACAATAATATTCTTGACGAAACGAATCCTGGAATTAAAAGTTCATTGTTTAATCAATTTCATTATTTATTACTGGATACAAATGTTGTTCTCGATCAGGTGAGTCTTATTTTTTTCTAATTGACTTTTAATACTAATAATGGATTCTGTATTAAATAGCTGCAATTATTGATTATAATTTATATTTTTAGATCAATGTTTTGGAAGAGGATTCACTCTGTAATGTAATAATTTTACAAACAGTTTTAGAGGAAGTACGACATAGAAGTTCTACTGTTCATACTAAATTAAAAGAAATTATTTCTGATCCAAAGAGAAATTTTTATGTATTTGTCAATGAACATCACAAGTGAGTTATTTTCTCCTTTGTTCGTTGTTGCAAAAATATCTATTGTTTAATTATTAATTATCATTTTCTTCTAAATAGAGACACTTATGTAGAACGAAATCCAGGAGAAAAAGTTAATGACAGAAATGATCGTGCCATTAGAGTAGCAACAAAATGGTTTAATGGGCATTTAAAAATACAAGACATTCCGATTCAGGTCATTCTTTTAACTGATGATGTTCAAAATAGAGAAAAAGCAATTTCAGAATCAATTCCTGTTGCTTCAAGTAAGTAAAAAATTTTTTTCCATGCGTACTGATTTTTTAATGCCAAAAAAATGTTTCAATTGCAGTGCAGGATTATATATCGTCATTGGAGAATCCAGGATTTTTATTGGATAAATTGAGTCGAAAAAGTTATGAAATTGATGGCGAGTCTCGTGAACCATTGTTTCCATGTCACTTGCCTCCTTCTCAATTGCACGATGGCATAAAAAGTGGTAAATTTATGCAAGGAACATTTATGGCATCGAGGGAAAATTTCCTTGAAGGATCAGTAAATGTGGAAGGCATGGAACAATTTGTGAGTAATTAATATATTAACAAAATATAAAATAAACAAGTCAATAAATTTATCAAGGAAAATAAACTGTTCTGTTGATATTAGTAGAAAATAATATTAATTTCTATATTGGTGGAGAAATAAGAATTATATTTGTAGATACTGGTGCAAGGAAGATCAAGTTTGAATCGCGCAGTCGATGGAGATATCGTTGCAGTTGAATTATTATCAGAAGACAAATGGTCGGCACCAAGTGATATTGTTCTTCAAGACGAGGAGGAGGAAGATCCAGGTGATGTTCTCGAGGACGAGAATATAATAATGGAGCAAACTCCTAAAAAGATTATCGAAAAAACACCAACCGGTGTCATTGTCGGTATTATTAGACGAAAATGGAGACAATATTGTGGAATATTGCAAGTCTCTTCAAATAAAGATGTAAAGTTTATTCAATTTTCATTTGAAATTTTTTTTTAATTTTTTGACAAAAATTTACTTTTCTAAAAATCGATCATCTAATCTTATTTTCTTTCTTTCTTCTTCTTGTAAATTGATCTGTAAATTGTTTAGAATACGAGACATATTTTTGTGCCTGCTGAGAAGAAAATTCCAAAAGTTCGCATTGAAACGAGACAATATGAAACTTTGTGCAAGGAAAGAATTATTGTTGCAATAGATTCATGGCCCCGTCATTCGAGATATCCGAGTGGTCATTTTGTTCGTGCCTTGGGCCCGATTGGAGACAAAGATACCGAAAATGAGGTATTACTTCTCGAACATGACGTTCCGCACAGTCGATTTTCTGACGCTGTTCTTAGTTTCCTTCCAAAATTGCCTTGGATTATCACTGAAACTGTGAGTACAATTTAAAATTAATTAAAAATAATATTTAAAATATTCTAAATTAAAAAAAAAGAAAATGGAAAAGATTTTCTTTACTAATAATTTTTAAAACGATGAATTAGGATGTCGCTCAAAGGACGGATTTGAGACATTTGGATGTTTGTTCTGTCGATCCACCGGGATGTACGGATATTGACGACGCTCTGCACTGTCGAGACTTGCCAAACGGTAATCTCGAGATTGGAGTCCACATAGCAGACGTCTCGCATTTTATCAGACCTGGAACTGCAATTGATAAAGAAGCCGCTTTGCGCGCAACGACAGTTTATCTCGTTGACAAACGAATCGACATGGTTCCAGGTAAAATATTACAAAAATAAAATTGTCAAATTATCCGATTTTAGTAATTATAAATTAAAAATTTGAAAAATTGACAAAATAATGTAAATAATTTTTTTTAAACAGAATTACTGAGTTCAAATTTATGCTCATTACGAGGAGGCGAAGAACGATTTGCGTTCTCTTGTATCTGGGAAATAGATCACGATGCAAACATTATTAAAACGGATTTTTTCAAGTCTATCATACGCTCTAGAAGTGCCATGACATACGAGGAAGCTCAAATAAAAATTGACGATCAAAATCAACAAGACGCTCTCGCTCAATCTTTAAGGGGTCTTAATAATCTGGCAAAAAAATTAAAAGCTCGACGTTTAGAAAATGGGTAAACTATTGAAAAACAATTGAAATATTTAAACTCTAAAAAAAAATTTAATTTTCCTTTCAATGTTTTTTTATAAAAATTTTAATCTTGAATTTCAGTGCACTAGTTCTTGCTTCACCGGAAATTCGATTTCAAGTTGATAGTGAAACACACGATCCAATTGACGTTGAAGCGAAAAAAATACGAGAAACAAATTCCATGGTCGAGGAATTCATGTTGCTGGCAAATATTTCAGTTGCCACGAAAATTCTTCAAGAATTTCCAGAGTGCGCTATGTTGCGTCGACATCCTGAACCACCTCAATCGAATTTCGATCCTTTGATTAAAGCCGGAAAACATCAGGTTCGATTCTTAAATTTTTCATTATATAAATTTTTATATTTCTGTTACAATAATAATTATTGTTATTATTATTATTATTATTATTTACCTAATAAAACTAAAATTTAGTATTTAATATTTTTGATTGAAATTTTTATTTTTGTTTACAGGGTTTTGAAATTAATACAAACTCAGGAAAGGAGTTGGCTAGATCTTTAGAATCGGCACACAAAAAAGATAATCCTTACTTTAATACAATGCTGAAAATTTTGGCAACCAGGTGCATGATGCAGGCTGTGTATTTTACAAGTGGAATGCTTCAGCCTTCGGAATTTTTCCACTACGGATTGGCTTGTCCAATTTATACTCATTTCACGTCACCTATTCGAAGGTTTGAATTAAAAAATGAATTTTTTTAATTAATTGAGAAAAGTAATTTAAAATTTTTCATTCACGGTACCTAATTCGATGTTTATAATTTATTATAAAATAGCTTCTTTGAAATAGATTTTTACTTAATTAATTTAAAATATATTAAATCTAGACAACGTTTTTTTATAGATATGCTGACGTAATTGTCCACCGATTATTGGCAGTTTGCATAGGAGCCGATGCAACGTATACGGATTTATTAGACAAGAAAACTAATCACAAACTATGCCACAATTTAAATTACCGAAATAGAATGGCTCAATACGCTGGAAGGGCGTCAGTGGCACTTAACACTCACGTAAGTATAATAATTTTCGAAATTAATTATTAAATAGTTGAAAAAATTGAAATTTTGCATATTTTATTTTTAAAAATTTATTTTAACAATCAATTTTAATAAAAATTGTTTTAAAAAAAACTTTAGTCAAAAAATAGTAGGTAATCAACTAAAGATTAGTGAGATGAATTAATCGAAATAGTGAAACATGAATTAAATGGAAGATATTTTAAAAGATAAGTTAACTCTTTCAATAGCTATTCTTTCGGGGAAAAATTCAAGATGAGGATGGATACATTCTTTTTGTACGAAAGAATGCTTTGCAAATTTTAATTCCTAAATTTGGATTGGAAGGAACTCTTTATTTAAACAAAAAAGGCGAGGAGAATCCTGTTAATTTTGCTTATGACGAAATGGAGCATACTCAAACTTGTGGTGCTATTGTTTTTCGCTCGTTTGATCGTGTAACAGTTCAATTGAGTCTCGATAGATCTAATGTTCAACGTGAGAAACTTGTTTTTAAACTCGTCAAACCGGAGGTAAAAAAAATTTTACACAATTATTTACTTTCTACTTGTGTTGAAATTAAATGAAATGAAAATTAAAACTGAATCACAATTTTTCAGTAAATTTCAATGTATCTAGTTATTTCTTAATAATCAATTAAAATAAATATTAAACATATTAATTACAATTTTGCATAATTTCAGATTCCAGGCTTCAGTGTTCCAGCATTTGAAAAAGTGAAAGATGTGAGTGAACCAATGGAATCGAAAACTGAGCTAAATGAAGATGTTTCGATGTCAGATAGTGAGAAAATTATCCCAAGTGGATCAGAATTACCGAAAAGAAAAGGAAAGTTGTCTGGTAAGAAGCAAAATAAGAAGAGGAAAAAGTAAGAAATATTTTTAAAATAGTTTCTGCATTTTTTTATCATTATATTTTTGAAACTAAATTTTTTTTCTCAAATTTGTACAGAGATATATTATCATACAATTCTCTATCAAATCGTCGTTTAGGACAACGTCTCAATTTTAATAAATAATTCAGAAAAATATTTCATTCATAATTTTTCATAAATCCTATAATATAGGCCGTTATAATGATATAAAACATTACACTAATGATACATCATTATAGAAAAAATAGTACTATGGTAATTGTACATTATTTAACATTATAGTTTTAGGCTCTTGAATTTTACTCAACTTGGAATTTTTCCCTTTCACCAAGTTTTCCTTAAAACTGCAAAAACTGTTAACATTTTTTTAAATTTACAATTTTTTTTTTAAATTACACCGAATTATTGTTTACACAATTCTAATATTAAATTTTCAATTAATTCGTATTCATTTCAGAACTCATTGCCTTTTGGTTATTAAATATTTGAAAAAAAAACTACGATGAATTACGATAATAATTTCAATTTATTGGGGATCAGGTGCTTGTTTAGCGTAGCCTAGTTTCTGCAAAACTTGTTTTATCTCTCTGTAAACCGTTGGATCTTCAATTGTACTTGGAATCTGAAAATTGAAAATCAAATTAAATTGTGATTTAATAAAGAATTTTTTTTTAGAAAACAGGAGAAAGAAGAAACTTAAAATTGTGATGTCGCGATAAAATAAGATAAAATAACCTAGTTGATGTAAAATTAAATTTACCTTTACAATTTTCGAACGTGCTAAATTGGCAATTGATCTTCGGCAAATTTTTCCTGATCGTGTAGTTGGTAAAGCTTTCACAGCGGCCGTTACTTTAAATGCGGCAATTGGTCCTACGAGACGTCTAACAGATGCAACTAATTCTAGATTAATTTCTTCTTCATTTTTCTGTGAATCTTCAAGGAGAAAATATTAATGATTTATTGAGTTGTTTTAAATTAGAATTTCAAGAAGAGACAGAAAAGGAAATGTTTAAAGGAAGCAAGAGCAAAAAAAGGATTTACCGTTTCTCATAACATAAAGACACAGGGGAATTTCGCCTTTCATATGTTCCGGGACGCCGACTACTGCCGCTTCTACAACATTAGGATGACGAAGGATAACATCTTCCAAAGCGGATGTAGATAATCGATGTCCAGCCACGTTTATCACATCGTCATCTCTTGCTGTTACGTAAACATATCCGAATTCATCAATGTATCCAGCATCCATGGTATCGTAATAACCCTACATAAATTTAGATTTCTCGATTTAAATCAATTACTACCTATTTCAGGATTAATAATAACAAAAATTCGAAAGTAACAAATTTTTCTTTTTCAGATGAAAATCTCCTGCGTAAAGGTGATTAAATTGTCCTAAGGGGAAAAAATTCAAAACGCTTACCGGATATTTTGAGAAATAAACTTCCTTAAATCTCTCGGGTGCTAGATGAAGAGTCGACATAACTCCTGGTGGTAATGGTAACTTTATGACAATTCTTCCAAGTTCGTGTGCTCCAGCCCTGCTTCCATCTTCTCGCAAAACTTGAACTTTCGAAGAATATAAATATAAATAATATTTACATTTAAAATATAAATAATTTTATTATTTCTACAAATTTTAAAGAAACAAAATCGAGAATTAATTACCATTAAAACCGGGAATTGGCAAACCAGTGCTGTACTTTGGAGGATTTGTGGTGTGACCCAAACCTAAACAAGTGCAGGTAACAGCGTGACCAGTTTCCGTTTGCCACCAGTGATTAAGAATTGGTACTTTAAATGTTTTCTCCGCCCACGCTTTTGTTTCATAATCGCAATGCTCGCCAGCGACGAAAATTGCTTTTAATCTGTAGAAAAAAGCATTTATCGTTATTTTCGTTTGGTTAAGAAAGAATTTTTTCATTTTGTTTTAATTATAATATAAATTTAAAATTTAAATATTGTACAATTGTACAATTTTCCACGTTGAATTTAATTTCAATCAGTTTTAATTAGTAAACCCCATGTTGGAATCGTAATTTTATGAAAATTATTCGTTCTTTAAAATTTTTTAATATTATTAAAATATTCTATTTTTCAACTTACGATTTTGTTGAGTATCTTTTACCCAATAATATCTCCGGGTCGGCACGTCGAATAATTCGAAAAGCGGTCGGCACAGTGAATAGAGCATTAACTTTGTGTTGATCTATAATTCTAATTTGGAAAATAATAAAATTTTTTTCATTACAAAAAATTATGTATTAATTTTTTTTTTTTAATTTTTTGAATATTTAGTCAAAAATATTATTAATTTAATTACTTTCTTTTTTGCAGATCGTTGTGAAAATTGGTACTTGCCTGAAATATTGTCCAGCATCCGGTGTTCTATCGGGTTTTCCTTCATACATCACACTAGTTACGCCGCTTATTAATGGACCATAACATATGTAAGAATGTCCAACGACCCATCCCATGTCTGAAGCTGCCCACCAGGTTGAATCTTTGTCCATTCCGTAAATTGTCTTCATGGTCCAACAGAGGGTCGCAATGTGACCTCCTATCGGTCTCTGAATTCCCTTTGGTTGATCTGAAATGTTTTTTGAATTTTTGAAAAACCGTTTCTCTCGTTTTGGAAATATTTTCAATTTAAGTAAGTTAAATAAAGTAAGTTAAATAAAAATTTTTTTCATTAATTTTTCGATATTGTTTGATTTTTAGTAAATGGTAAATAGATCTTTGTCGCAAAAAAAAGAGAACATTGTTTTAAGCGCGAGAAATGTTAATTTTCAATTAAAACTACATTCTCTTTAATTGCCTTCAATTACTGCTCTTTTCATTAGTCACATATTCTGTTTTCCAGGTATTTAATTTTGGAACTTGTTGACCAATCGCGAGGAGAATAAAATCAACAAAAGATTGATTTAGTATATACGTATGATTTATTAATAAAAACACTATCTACCTGTTGTTCCGGAGGTGTAGAGAATGTATAAAGGTTGATTGGCTTCGACAGGTACACAAGGATGTGGTTTCGCTTTCCACAATAATTCGTCCCAATCAAATTGATTTTCAAAAAGTGGAGCTTCCCAAACGTGTCTCCTTTGATAGACTATGCATTTTGGTTTTGGCGTTGCGATAATATCCAATGCCTCATTCAACATGTCAGTGTACCTTTCATTTTTCAAAATTGTAAGTAATTTAAATTATTTTCTGTAATTTTAAGTTTCGTGCAAAAGAAGTATTTCAAATACTTTTTATCTTATTTCTCATTTATTTTTTTTGCGATTCTTTTAAAATCGTTTGGAAAAAAGTGATTAAAATAACATTTTTATAGAATATAAAAAATTTTTTTTTAAAAAGTTGAAAAAATTCTGAAAATTATGAAAACTTACTTGATAATTTTTGTTGGTTCTAAACCGCAACTGGCAGCAATTATAACTTTTGGCGTGGCATGATCTATTCTTGTTGCTAATTCTTTAGCAGCAAAACCTGTTTTTTTTTTAAACAAATATGTGAAATATTTTTAATTCAAATAATTTTGCTTTTTTTGTTTTAATCTGAAAAGTAAATTACAATATTTACGGTTTTTAATTGAGAAAAAAAGGCAGACACGCAAAAGGAACGTAATTAATTTTAAAAGAATAAGAATTTTTGTATAAAGTGAAAAGCTAAAGGAACAGATTAAACGTATTTTAAATTGAAGATGAAAGAGATTAATTGCAAAGTACATTTAATTTACGTTTGCCAAGGTAAATCACACAAAATTGTCTCTTACTGTGTGTCTCGCGTTCATTTCCCTTTAGCGTTTTTTTTTCACCATTTATCTCTTTTAGCAAATATTTTTCTCTCGTTTTCCTTTTCTTCTATTTTCAATATTTAATAATAATAATAATAATAATAATAATAATAATAATAATAATAATAATAATAATAATA
>JUFY01029335.1:0-36457 GCA_001855655.1 Leptopilina clavipes | reverse complement strand
ATTATACATATTTAAATTATTATTATTATATTATTATTATTTTTTATTATATATATGTGACGCGTCGCGAAGGAAAGTACCTAAGAAGCAAAAAATTATAGGTTATGTTTGTCGACATTTTTAAAGTGAAAATGCAAAGCATGATTTTTAAGTTTTTTTATATCTAAAATATTCAATAAAAATTTTTTTGGCATTTTACAAAATTGAAAAAAGAATCCATTAATCAATGAGGTAAAAAAATCATAAACATTATCTATGATTTTTTGCTTCTTAGGTACCTTTCTTCGTGTCGCGTCGCACATATTTAAATTATATATTAATAAATTCGCGTTTGATTTTTCTAGTTACACATTTTTCACCGGAAATCTGTTGACCTGTCACTAAGTCATAAATTTAGCGTTTAATGCTAAATTTCATTAGAAAAAAAAAATGTCCGTAAGTGCTAAATCAGCAAATAGAGTAAGCTTAATTTAAATCAATTTTTTAAATCTTTTTTAATTCCTTAAGACTTTAAAAAAAACATTCAACCTGATTTTCTTTCTTTCGAAACGAATATACGATTGTAAAAATAAGAATCACATTGCTCTTTTGAAGTGAATAAGCTGTCGTTAATGCTTTTATTCTCACGGTTCTTTTTCGCATTTTATAAGTAGAATGCCACTTGATAGGATTAATTTAAAAATCAACAACAGAGAGTTAAAAAAAACAAAGTAAACATGATCTTTAAAAGCTGAAGCTACCAAAATATCTCTTAACGAAAGCAGCTTCTACTTTAACACTCATATTTACATTACTTACACATTTCAGTCTACGAATAATTAAGATTCTTCCAAGCTTTTACAAGGAAAATAAAAGCTATATACCCAACTGAATACATTATACAGTCATGAATGAGAGCAAAAAAGGTTTTAATTATTTATTCAAGTACATTATCAATTAGGGAATTTTTTTTTCTTGGAATTTAATTAAAATTTGCTATTTAAAATATACAAATTTTTATGAGAAACCTAACCTACATCTGTAAATTTGATTTTTACTATATCTCTCGTCTCCTTGCCAAACAATATGAAAATTTTAATTCCTTACCATTTGGATTCTTCGTATCACTTGGAAGCCAAAAAAACGATTTTTCTTAAAAATAATCGGCTAATTTGTTATTGTAAAATTAATAAATTATTTAAAAAATGCTCCCAGGGATATCTGCGGAGCAAATGTGCAAAATTTCGAAACAATTGGTCCAGTAGATTTCAGTTGTCGTACACTTCATAAAAATAATAATTTTGAGAAAAAACGGTTTAAAGTTTTGCAGACTAAAAAATTCAAAATAAAAATTGATAATTCATTTACAGAGTCGACCACTTCAGGTTCATATTCAACATTTCTAAATGATAATCGCATGCCAATAAGATAGATTTATCATTTACTTATCTTCGGTTGGTATTGCAGGTATTTTCTCAAAGATGTGTAAGCATCTCATGAAAACTATTGGAAAGAACCTCCAGATGTCAGGACAATAAGGAAAAGTAAAACTCCACACATTCCGAAACATGTTTTAAAGTAGAGAAGAAAAAAGGTAAAATAGGATAAGTGTGGAAATGATATTTAACGAGAAACACGTCGAAATAAACGCTCGAGTGGCTAGAGATTTGCAGAATGCTTTTCGACACAAATTAAATGCACACACAGAGCACATTTTTGTCTTTAGCTGCGGATAAAAGCGATTCAGTGGCGCGTGGAGAATTCATTATGTAAAATAATGCGCGTCCGTTGGAAAAATAAATATGTATCTCGTCTCACTGATACCTCTGTCGGTGTGCAAGAACTCATAAATAATTTATACTCGCGGAAACTAGTGTCTCTTCTTTATTTAAACACGCCTCTCTCTCTCTCCCTCTTTCTCTCTCTCTCTCTCTCAAACTGTCCAGTTCACTTTATCATCCTCCTATCTCTCGAAATTTGCTTTCATTAACAGTTTTCCTATTTTTTCTTTTGATACAATTTTTATACCGTTTTTTCATTGAGAACTTTAAAATTTTTCCAATTTTATAGAAAAATTTATATTCAAATAACCGTAGATTGGCTGATCAATAATCTCGTAAAAAAGAGAAGTAGTTTTTAAACATTATTTTTTATTTCTAATTTACATATTTTAAATTATAGTTCTATGTTGAGGAATTTTTAGTTCACAGATGTGCCACTGGATCGAGAAAAAAAATCTAAAGGCAAGAGAGTGAAGTCGAAGAGAGTATATCTAGAGCACGGACCCTGAAGAAAGGCCCTACCCCCACTAGTTCGTTCGCTAGGGTATAAATACCTGGCAACGCCCCAACATTGAGTCATTGCTTTCTTGGCAGTTGACAAGGTGCAAGGGCTCACTACTAAAAATATAGTCAGAAAACGACAGAAATTTAGTCAGAATTCTTGACGATTCTAGTCTACTTTCATTACGATTGCAGACTCAGAACGTCACAATATAAATTTAAAAAAGATATTTATGTTTACGTAACGCTAACGGTTTTTAAAGATAATTCATAACATTTTTAAATAAAATTATTTTATATAGTAAATTTTATATATTTATAATCGTGAAACAATATAGATTCTTAATTTTTTTTAAAACTTTAATTGTTTAAACGACAAATTTTATAAGCTATGAAATTATAATCTTAAGTAAATATTGAAAAATCATCTTTCTGGAAACGCCAGAAACATAAAAATTATTTTAATCAGAATTAGCCACAAGTCTCACAAAACTTTAAAGTAGTGAAAAATCGTCAAGGTTTCTGACAATTTGTCATGATTCGTGACTTAATTTTTAGTAATAGGATTACTAGGTTTTTTTATCAAAAATGTGTATTAGACTATTAGGTAAGTATACCAGCGTCATAGAATTTATTTACATCCCAATGTATAATTACAAATCTGATCTGAATAAAAAATTAATTTATTTTTCCCTCTTCCTATATCTTTAGAAGTGTTGGTATTAGAGCGTAAAATAGGAACGACTGAAAAGCCGCAAATACATGCTCGGTAGATTCGAATAGTGGTTTTGATACTGGTTCTGTGAATCACCATATGATCCCACCACCAATAACTGCTTCCAGACCAATTCTCACTTGAATCGATTTTTTTTAAATATAAATGTTCAACTCCTATAGTACGTTGAGTACGTGCTTGGTCAGAGAAATGGGGAAATATAATAATCACTATCATAGGCAATTCTCGCCTAACGACATAATTATTTCTCTGATATTGAAATGCGCGCGATTGAAGTATGGAATTATAAATTTTCTCACTGGGACAAATGGATGTGGATTTTTTTTCCCCTTACATTTATAATAAATCTGCAAGTGGTCAACTTTTAAATGAGCGAGCTTTATTTAGTTGAAACAGATTTTATTCGTTTACCTATATGAAAAGTGGTCCGGGAGAAACTGGAGAACAGGCAACAATAGCTTTTGCAAGTGAGGGAAAACTTTGATAACGAGCTGTGCGATGGTTTGAATGTTCGTCTAACTTTAATACCATAGAGTCGTTCAAAATTATACCGTTTGAAAAAAATCTCTGCCCGTGTTTGTCAAAAAAGTGGGCACAAAAAATAATATTGGTACTTTAAAGATTAAAAAAATATCTAAATAATAATATCTGAGAATTAGGGAATTTCGTTATAAAAAGTCTTATTTTTTCTTCAAATTGAACGGATCGGAAATAAGTTAGAACTTTAAACCCCTTTTTTCAAAATGACTCCTAAATTTACAGCATCCGAAATGACTCGCAGTTTCTAAACATCTAAATGACACTGTACTTTATTGTTATCGTAGATTTTGTTTTGTTGCTTCAAATTAATATTTTTAAATTGAATTTTGCTAAAATGTTCCCTATCGAATATTAATGATTCGAATCCAGGAAAGAATTTTTCCTGTAGCTGAGTTTTTCGTTTTATAGTAGAATAATGGTTAAAAACACATTTTTTTCTTCGGTTCCTTGTCCTCTAGGTTGAAAATCCAATCCTTGCGATTGATCTGAAACAGAAAAAATATTAACATATGTGAATGAATTTTTACAAAAATAATCTCTATTAAATTTTGATGTTTTGAATCCAGGAAACAATTTTTTTGTGAATGAGTTTTCCATTTTATAGTAGAATAATGGTTAAAAACACATTTTTTTCTTCGGTTCCTCGTCCTCTGGGTTGGAAGTCAAATCCTTGCGATTGATCTGAAACAGAAAACATATTAACATATGTAAATGACTTTTTCCAAAAATAATCTCTATTCTATGTTGATGATTTGAATCCAGGAAACAATTTTTTGTGTGGCTGAGTTTTCCATTTTATAGTAGAATAATGGTTAAAAACACATTTTTTTTTCGGTTCCTTGTCTTCTTGGTTGGAAATCAAATCCTTGCGATTGATCTGAAACAGAAAAAATATTAACATATGTAAATGAATTTTTCCAAAAATAATCTCTATTAAGATTGAATGATTTGAGTCCAAATGAAGAATAATTTTCCTTTGGTTCCTTGTCCTCAAAAGATAGTCAATATTTTTATTGAATTTTTTGTTCTAATGTATATAGAAACTGAAGTTTTAAGCTTTTGAAGAATAATAAAAAGTTTGGAACATGGAAAAAAAAACAAATTGAAGAAAAAATTTATTATCAAAAGTGAATGATCTCCTGTAGTATCACTGGCTCGGGGAAGGTTATTAAAAGCGCTGTCAGGCTGTGAATTTGCACGCGGTATTCAACGATTTACGGCCGGTTAGCCACCTAATTGAGAAAACCCAGGGAGTTTCCGGTTTTGTCGAGGGAAAACACTAGCTTTTCACCCCATACTGCGGTGCATAGTCGCTCCTAACAACGAAAGATTAATTGCTTTAATTTCCGAGACATGATTAATCACAATTAACAGCTCGGCTACGGGAAACGTCTAGCGTTCGGCAAAAGATTAAAAAAAGAAAAGAAAAAAGAAAAACCAACAGAGAAAAGTCAAAGAAAATTCCCTCCGAGAATGTGGTGCGGGTAGTTCTATTCAATTGGATATAGGTTTTGATAATTTGAGAAGAGAGAGTAAGAGTGAGAAAGAGAGAGAGAGAGAGAAAGAGAGAGAGAGAGAGAGAGAGAGAGGGAAAAATAGAGAAACGGACTGCGCAATATATTTATAATATGCCGAGTACAGCTTTCGAAACAATGTTTTTCGCAAATTAAGAGATTGCAATAATAACCTTAATGTTCCTGGAGTATCCGACGCAAATGAAATGAAGCGGCCCTGAGGGCGAAATTACTTTGCCACTTTCCGTGGTTATTTATCGCCTCCTTATTACCACCGAGCAACTTTTCAACCCGATTCCTTCTCATTCCAAGAACGCTCCCTTTAACGATGTCGTACTCTCATTTCTTCTTCAACTAATTTCTATGACTCGATTTCCTCTACAAAACTCTTCATACGAATTATTATTATCTTTCAGAATCGTCATTTGGAAACGTTCTAAAAAATTTTTTCTCAACCCCAATTCACAATTATTAATAATTTCATTAAATTCTACAAACTTTTCTGACCTGCATTTCAGTTTTTTTCCTCAATTATTTATTTATTAGTTTATGCCATATGCCTGTCGGTCTATTTTTTAATTATTAATACATTAATAGTTCCGATCAAATGATCCGATCACTATCAAATTTTTTCTGCATGTTCTGTATATAGTTCTCCATACAATAACCTAACAGTTTTTTGATCTGATCAAAAATCGAATTTTGGCAGGGCAAAAACGACAAAATTTTTGTGTAAAATCCAACTTTTTAAAAAAAAGCGCTGCCAAATTAAAGAATTAAAAACATTTTCATTTCATTGCTCCTATAAATTATTATTCACTTTTTATACATTTTGAAATTTGTGATCAGTTATCGATTTGCGCCTGGTAACTCTTATTGAATTAAACTTTTATGTGTACTTTGAACCAACATTGCCGGGTGAGAGAAAATTTAGACTATTTAATTTTAATCGTTAAAATATTCCACCATCGAACAAAATAAATCTAAATAAACAAAAAATTATTAATTCAGTCCAATATCCCATAAAGCATAATTGTGCAAAAGATATATATAAATATTTTACAGGAAGTTTTTATCCGATAAATTTAATATTCAGTTTATTTCAAAATTATAACAAAGTTAAAGATTTTACTACATTTGCAATTTTATGTTTTATATTTTAGTGTTTAATTATTGTCAATTTGTCTCATTTTTTTGTTGTTGCTATTTTGATATTGTCTCGTGATGGTAAAAAATCTCTGCCCGTGTTTGTCAAAAAAGTGGGCACAATAAATTATATGGGCACTTTGAAGATGAAAAAAAATATCTAAATAATAATATCTGAGAATTAGGGAATTTCGTTATGAAAAGTCTTATTTTTTCTTCAAATTCTGTTTTGTTGCTTCAAATTAATATTTTTAAATTAAATTTTGCAAAAATGTCCCCTATTGAAAATTAATGATTCGAATCCAGGAAAGAATTTTTCCTGTAGCTGATTTTTCCGTTTTATAGTAGAATAATGGTTAAAAACACATTTTTTTCTTCGGTTCCTTGTCCTCTGGGTTGGAAGTCCAATCCTTGCGATTGATCTGAAACAGAAAAAATATTAACATATGTGAATGAATTTTTCCAAAAATAATATAATTATTAATAAATAATAATCTTTTGAAATGACAGAGGTTTATTTTTATAATTTTTTTTTTGATTTATTTTCTGAAGTAACCAATTTAAAATCAAGCTCTGAAACGAATTCACAATTGAATGGGGACTTCTTTGAAAATAAGCACAACATTGTGACTGAGTTGATTTTCGCCTACAAAAGCACTTGACCCGGTAAGTCATTTTCGTGTGGCGCCGGGGTTCACGCTTTTCGAAAACGGCTCATTCCCTCGCGACCTTTCTTGCGCTGGAGGCAACACTCGATATATATCGATGGGGTAGTGCCCAATCGGTTCATTTCTAGTTCCCAGTATATTTCTCTTCTGAAACGAGTAGCTATATAAAGTTCGATGGGAAGGACCACCCCTACGTTTCCACTTTTTCGAGTCTCTCTTTCATCGAATTCTCGCTTCATTCGAACCCTCCTATACCTCTCTCTCTCTTTCTCTCTAGCTCTCACCTTCCCCTTTTAGAGTTTTAGCCTCAACCCCTAGCGCTACATCAGCGCAGTTATTTATTTGCAATAGTTCCTGCTTTTTGCCACCCCCTCCCTCCCATCCCCCCTCAACAGGATTGCATCAACCTTTTGTTCGATGGTGCACTGCATCTCGATATATACCCTTGGGTACTTCTTAAGCGCACTTCCACCTACTTTGGAAGCCGACTCAACTTAAAGAAATTCAGCCTCACAATTCTTCTGTTGGTATTGGTCTATATTTTGCTTGTTTCTTTCATCAAGATGCATATCCCTTTTTCTTAGATCATTCCAGAAACTTTGTATTCCCTTTTTTTATTTACCTTTCAATTTAATTTAAGTTCAAAATAAATTATTGGAAATTTTTCGTCGCCCTTTTTTCTACCTGCCTATTATTTTTATTTTATTTGAAGAAAACCCAAGATTATCAATTTACAAATTATGATCAACTTTATCAAAAGCTTTAGAAAGGTCAGTGTAAATCACATCAATTTGAGGATAATCATTAAATAGTTCGTATCATCCAAAAATCGATACCGATCATTGGTTGAGGAAGCTGTTACGTCCTGAACGAACGCAACATAATTTTAATTTTTATTAATTAAATTTTTAAGTTTAGACTTTCGTCCAATAACTTAGGAATCTTATCAAATTGGGGGTTTTATTAATATTTTAGAAGAAATATGGAATTGAATTTAAAAGGAAGGGTGAGATGGCGACCACTAAATGAAAGCTACATCCACCCTATGTATCATAGGTTATTTTAATTTAGGATTGGATAAAACAAATTATTTGAAGAAATAATTATCCTCAATTTAGTCTAATTATTCTTCGGAATTGGGAAATTTGAAAGAAGAAAAAATGAAATAATATTTTATTAATTTCAAACTTACTTTTTTATTAAACTGATCCTTTTTCGACGTGGAATAACTCTTCCTCAAGGTTCGTTGGGAATTTAATTGAAGTTTTTAATTTTTAAACTACAAAGAACTTTGAACTTGAATTGAATAGAAATCGTGAAATTTATATCTTTTTTGTCAAAACAGTTTCTGGTTTGAATTCGCGCCTAGGCTAAATTGATAGGTAATGAAAAACTAAAGAAAATGTTCCTTTGTAATTTTTTTCTATAGTGACTTGTATTGAATCCAGAGGGATTTTAAATCTCTAGGTAGAAATCGGCCGAGCGTTTACTACTTTTATTGAGTCGAACGCTCTTTCTATTGGTACCGATCGTATTCTGGAGAAACCAACGCCAATCGAAGACTGTTTCCCCCCTCCCTCCCCCACTATTTTGTCACGTGACGCTTCGAAAACGCTTGGCGTTTCCCAACTATTATTTTCGCCAACGCTTCGGCCGAACCGCCAGCCGAACTTAAAAGCTCTCCAGTATGAAACGATCAACTCTACTAAAAATTTACCATTGGACTTTTATGTTGACAATTTAACAACGAATCAAATAAGCCGTATTTGGATTATTTATTTTAAATTTTTGACTCGATTTTAAGATTTTTGAAATCCTGTTTCAGATCCTAAGAAGTAGATGCTAGACAATAAAAAGCTTAGGCTGACTACTATGAAATACAGAAAAAAAAATATTAAGTTAATGTTCATGTTTTTATAAAACTTATAGAAAAAAAATTTTTTTTATATAATTGTACGATGACGTCTTGAATATGTTGGAAAATTAACAAAGGGGGATTTTTAATTTTCACATAGAACTTCAAAGACAAGGGATACAAAGTTTGTTGGGGGAAGAAGGGGAGGGGGGTATTGTTGAATGTAACAAGAGAAACGGGGTCTTTGAAACTCCTAAAAGTTACGATAGCCCCGGTAAAGTTCTGGTGGTGAACATACTTGACATGTATATAAGTATTTAAAGAAAAATTTTGAAGCACCTTCTTTTGAAGGTGACGAAACTTTCCCGAGGAGAGATTTTCCAATACGGTATGTTCCAGTGGCGAGAATACCAGTTTTGGAAAATAATTATTTCTTAGGCGTTGATGTATGCTTTTATAGCATTCTTCCAGGGAGATTTTTTGAAATTATTACCGAAAAAATTTTTGTTTTCACTGTTCTTGGGTTTTAATTGAAATTCCGATATGTTCTAGTGGCAAGAATACCTTGAAAAAAAATTTTTTTTTGATTGACACTGATGACAAGTTGATCATTCTCCGGCGAGGGGGATTCTAATGGCAAGCAAGTGAAAAATAATCCAAAGATGGTAATTACTTTGTCGTAACAAATTACTATCTTCAGGTTATTTTACCAACGTCTTTAGTGACTATTATAACAGCAGAAGTAAATTAATTTTTTGTTTCTGATATTTTTCAGTAACAGCACAACGTTTTTGTGATATAAATAATTTTAGGATATAAATGTTGAACCGTTTGGGAATTTAGAAAACTTATGAATGATTCTGCTTTCAGTATGTTCTAGTGTAACATATACGATAACATGGAAAGTTCAAGTGATTCTAATTCCGGTATGTTCTAGTGTCAAGAATACCTAAAAGTGGTGCTATTTCTGATATGTTTTGGTGACAAGAATACCTGGCTCTAGACACTCCTTTGCTAGAGAATGATGTCAACTTTATCATCCTCCTCCAACAGATGTTAAAATAAAGAAGGATTCTTATTCCAGAATGTTCTAGTGACAAAAAAGAAATTTTTTTTAAATATTCTTTTCCAAAAGCTTTATATTCCTTTATTCATTTTCGACAACTTTATCATCATTTTCTAATAGAACTTAAACTAATTCAAATGCCGGTATGTTCTAGTAGCAAGAATACCATCTTCAAAAAAAATTATTACGACTACTTCATCATCCTTCGCCAACGGAAAATTTCTACAAGCACTTCTAAAAACCCTCTGCTAGTATGTTCTAAAGACGAATTAGAAGATTACTACTTTCTATTAAGCCCCGCCTATTAAATTTTAGTTCATACCCACTTTCTGTTAATCCCGCCTACTTTGTATTAATCTCCGCCTACCAAATGTTGACTAACTCCCTCCTCCCATTAGGCTCTGCCTATATAGTATTAATCGACGCCTACTTTGTATTAAGCTCCGCCTAACAAATGTTAACTCCTACTTCCCATAAGGTTCCGCCTATACAGTATTAATCACCGCCTACTTTAGATTAAGCCCCGCCTACTGAGTGTTAGTTGCCACCCACTGTCTGATAATCCCGCCTACTTTGTATTAATCTCCGCTTAACAAATGTTAACTCTTACTTCCCATAAGGCTCTGCCTATACAGTATTAATCGCCGCCTACTTTAGATTAAGCCCCGCCTACTGAGTGTTGATTGCCACCCACTTTCTGATAATCCAGCCTACTTTGTATTAAGCTCCGCCTAAAAATGTTAACTCCTACTTTCCATAAGGCTCCGCCTATGCAGTATTAATCGCCGCCTATTTTAGATTAAGCCCCGCCTACTGAGTGTTAGTTTCCACCCACTTCCTATTAATCCCAACCTACAAAATTTTAACTACTCCTCATTTCTATTAGGACCCGCCTATTAACTGTTAGTTGCCACCCACTTTCTGATAATCCCGCCTACTTTCTATTAAGCTCCGCCTACCAAATGTTAACTAATGTTGCCGCCTTTCTAAACGGAGAAAATTCATCAGGTTCTTTTTCTCTTATATTCTATCACACTGTCTAACTATTATTTTAAAAATTTCTCCCCGTACAATTATTTCTCCCTAGTTGGAATTTAAATTTGCGGTTAATACCCAAAAACGATTCGTTGCCCTACGGTAAAATTTCTACTGCCACTTCCAAAAACCTTCTGCTAGTATGTTCCAAAGACGCAAAGCTTTCCAAAACAAGACGGCAGCATTTAGGAACGTCAAGATTTACAGTCTCCGGTATGTTCTAGTGACAAGAATGCCTTTAGAAAGCTCTAGAAAAACAAGGACTTCAAAGTCCTGGTTTTTCCAAGTTGGCAAATTAAAGAAATATCAGTCTCTAATCTCTCAAATTTCCTCCATCTCATTTGGGAGTAATTAGAAACCCCGATTCAAATCTTTCATGAAATATTCATAATAATCTATCAACACGAAACAATACGAATTTTTTTTCACTTATTATTATTATTATTATTATTATTATTGTTATTATTATTATTTTTTTTTCCTTTTTGTGAAAATATCTCTAAGCTTGCATTTACAATGAGTACAGTGCAGAAAAGAACGATATTGGCAATATTTGTTCCAACTTTGTCCCCATCATTGTCCTTGCACACGTTTTCTATACCGATTTCAAGTTCCACTTTAGTCAATGCCTTGCCGCGCGTTCGATGCAAATTTCTAGCTTGAAGGTATCCCTATTCCCCTGTGGGTTTATATAGAGAAATACTTTCCCCCTCTTCTCTTCTCTTCTCTTTCTTTCCCTTTCCCTTCTCTTTTCTCCCCCAACTCGACATCCAATAACAATTTAAACTCAGAGAGAAGCTCTGTTTTTAGTTATTCATGAAAAAGAATGTTCCTTAACAAGTATTCCAATTAGTTTCTATATTCGGAAAATTATGTTCACTAACTTGAACAGGAAACTGCAATGCTAGAGAGAGAGAGAGAGAGAGAGAGAGAGTCCATCTATTAAATTAATTTACGAATTCGGTATAGAAGCTCGACGAGAAAATCCATAAAGCGTGCCATATACCGTCCTAAAATAATAAACGCCGTAGAAACGTTGCTATAGGGGGAAATGTGTTATTAAATTACATTAAATATTTGCCACGAGACGAATTGGAAAAAAGAAAACACAGATATAGTGGAAAAAGAAAACAAATTGAGAAACAAATGTTCATATTAAGAAAAGTGGTTCTTTACAAAATTACCAAAACAAAAAAAAAAACATTAATGAAAAGATTTTCTCCACAAAGAGTCTTTTTAATTGAATTCAAATAATAATCGCTATAGTAAAAGTCATATTAAAAATTTCTCTACGAGAAATGATGGATCGATATTCAACTACCTATCGAAAAAAAATTCTCTCTCTCTCTCTCTCTCTCTCTCTCTCTCTCTCTCTCTCTCTCTCTCTCTCTCTCTATCGAAAAATAGAGAGAGGCAGAAAAAGAGAGAGAGAGAGAGGGAGAGAGAGAGTACAGAAAGTGAATTCCTAGGTGGAAAGGGAAAAATAAGCACAGAGGGAATAAGTGATCGATGCGTCTGTACGGGATGCGGTTTTGCAGATATTTGAAAAAACTTTTCAGATGCTCGTGTCTAGTGCGCAAGATGGATTTGCCACAAGTAAAGCTGCAAAATAACTTTGGCTTTTATCCTTTATCGTGAAAAATTTTTATCCCATAAAGCTTTCGGCACAATAAAAAAAAGAAAAAAAAGAAAATAATAAAATAAAAAAAGAACGACAAAAAAAAATTGAGAGAAAAAAAAAGGTGCTAAATCAACCGTCAGCTGTGGAGACATGTGATTGGGGATCAATTTCGACGCTTTTCGTTGGAATTGATCACTTTATTTCCTGTTTTTCTCTTCCTCCTCCTCCTCTTTAATAAATACCGATTTAATGACATTCGAGATTTTTAATAAACTTTTATTTTTTTTATTACTTTTGTTTGTTATTTCAGGAAAATTCCCCCTTCCCCCCTCGGTGAACATAACAGACTGTCAACCAACTGCAAAGGACATTTGAATGTATTACAAATTTTGATACAATGTTTACCTCAAAATGACGCCATATTTCGTAATGCAGCTGTTATAATGCTAAATTTTCAATTCACATATTGGTAAGCCACTCTCACTCTCTCTCACATACAACAAAAGCTACAATTTCCAAATAAGCGTCAACATTAAATTCAAATGATTTAATATATTACATATATACATATATATGTAGAAAATTATATGGCATGCAAAATTTAACAAAATAATAAATTTTATTCTTTTCTTTCTACTTTTCAGTCATCCAAAAACTATTTCAGTAAAACTTAACGATCATTGACATATCTTCTACCATTGACTGGTATTAACTCACAAGTCTCGTAAACTTTTCTATTTCGTAGCTTACTCACATGACTACCCTCACTCTATCTCTGAAGAGAAACTTTGTAAAGATGGATTGCAAAAGGATGCTTTTTCATCTTAAGAGAAAAAAAAATAGAGAGAAAAGAAAACGACAGAAAAACTTTTTTCAAACTGTCTTCTATACACCAAGCATTACAAAATCATGTACTTTTATGGAATTTAAAGTCAGTATTGGATAGAAAAATTTTAAAATAATTTATTCAACAATTAATTAAATGTGAATTAGAAGATTACTACTTTCTATTAAGCCCCGCCTATTAAATTTTAGTTCATACCCACTTTCTGTTAATCCCGCCTACATTGTATTAATCTCCGCCTACCAAATGTTGACTAACTCCTACTTCCCATTAGGCTCCGCCAATATTGTATTAATCGACGCCTAATTTGTATTAAGATCCGCCTAACAAATGTTAACTCCTACTTCCCATAAGGCTCCGCCTATACAATATTAATTGCCGCCTACTTTAGATTAAGCCCCGCCTACTGAGTGTTAGTTGCCACCCACTTTCTGATAATCCCGCCTACTTTGTATTAAGCTCCGCCTAACAAATGTTAACTCCTACTTTCCATAAGGCTCCGCCTATACAGTATTAATCGCCGCCTACTTTAGATTAGGCCCCGCCTACTGAGTGTTAGTTGCCACCTACTTTCTGATAATCCCGCCTACTTTCTATTAAGCTCCACCTACTGAGTGTTAGTTTCCACCCACTTCCTGTTAATCCCGCCTACAAAATTTTAACTACTCCTTATTTCTATTACGACCCGCCTATTAACTCTTAGTTGCCACCCACTTTCTGATAATCCCGCCTACTTTCTTTTAAGCTCCGCCTACCAAATGTTAACTAAATCTTACTTTTCATTCAGCTACACCTATTTAGTGTAAGTACCGCCCATTTTATGATAATCCCCACCTAATGTCTATTAAGATCCGCCCAATTACTGTCAATGCTCGCCTACTTTCTGCTACGCTTCAACAACCGAGTAGTAACTACCGCCAACTTTCTGTTAAGCTCCGCCCATTAATTTGTAACTTCTCCTTAAACCCCGCCTTTTTTATAAAAATCCACCTATATATTTATAGCCCCACCTACTTTTGTCTACAATTAAATTTCCTTTTTCGCTAATAATAGAACTGTTGGTTATATTTTTTACAAATCAGAAAGCAAAAAATTAATCTTTCGACTATCATAATTCTGTAATAATTACTTTAATCATTATTTGACTAAATAATAATTTAATTCCTTTGAATATAGAAAAATCTATAGAAATTCTATGGTAAATTGTTTCGGATTTAATAATAAAGCGAAATGAAACTATTCCAGTGTATAAAGTTATATCAAATAAACCTTGTAAGCGCAAATTTCATTTTCCATTTAAATTCGCACACGGAAAATTCCATTGTACATGGAATCTCTCGTTTTAATGCAAGTAGTAGAGTATCGCGATCTCTATATTACATGACGATATAAATGTAGCGAGATCCAAAAACAAGTGGTACTGAAAAACATTTGTGGTCGTTGCTTTATTGGATATTTCAAGCTCTTTCTCTTTACAACTTTAGTTGAATGCACAAAATCCATGGGCGAAAATCAGTGTGGGCTAATCAACAGTAGTGGCACGATATTGCAAAAAAAAATATATATATATATTTATAATTTCTTTTTCCTCTTTAATTTTCGCAATTTAATTATTCACAAAAAATAATTTTTAACAGTTCAAAAGACAAATTTTTGCTTTTCATTTAATTTTACTTTTTTTTATTTTTTAACCATTTTTGTGCCGAGGCTTTCTAAAACTTAAGTGAAAAAATTTCGTTTCTCTTCCCTTTCGTTCAGCGAATTTTCTGCTTCAGGAGAAATGTGATTCTCTGCGTGTTTCCCTAAAAATCCCGACGGTGATGGAGCTTTCAAGGTCTGGCTTTAAATGACAAGCATAGGGTCTCTATATAAGGAAAAAGGGAGGTTTTTATACCTAGTAGGAAAAAAAAACAACGAAGAAAGTATTTTTATATAAAAATGTAAAATATTTCCAGAAAAATTTCCTGTATTCATTTTTAAGATTGCATTTTATTTGATTAAAAACTATTTTCTTTTTAAGACATTTTTTATTATTTTCTCTTTTTTTTTTTTTTTGCTAAAAATTATTACTGTTACCCTTTTTAGCATTTTCAAAGGGAAATGTGATTTTCTGCAAATTCTTGCGTAACTGAGTTGTTGTTTTTTTTTTTATAAAAAAAGCTTTCACCAGCTGCAAATGGACTAGTGTAATAAAAAGTACTAAAACGTAACTAAAAACTCTTCTAGCTCTTAAATTGCGTCAGGAAAGTACAATAAAACTGGGGGAAAAAAAATACCCTTCGAGGAATATTTTTCCCTTTCGTAAGTCAATGACACTTGCAATTTTGAAGAAGTGGGAAAACACAAAAATAAGCTTAAAAATTCTCCGGTCACTATGAAATGACAAAAAAAAACACCGAAGGGTAACATCAAACAAGTTTTAAGTAATGCACATATAAATTGCTTTCAATTGGACGGTCAAAAACCAATCTCGCGCGTATTTTTCTTAGATTACCATTTCGAGACAAGAGAGAGAGAGGAGATATTTGTCTAAATTGACAAAATTTTCACCAAGACAATAATACTTCAATCATTATTAAATTAAGAGCAAGTATTTTGCTTCATTTTTCATCAATTTTGTGCAAACAGTGAGATAGAAAAGACAATTTACCAACTAAAAGTTCAGCGAGATAGAGAGATATATATAAGTCCAATTGAAAGTGAGTTAAATCGACTGAAAGTATAGTATAAACGAACTCGTGGTTACAAATTTCAAAATGTCGGAAACTGGGATACTCTCTCTCTCTCTCTCACTCTTTCTCTCTATGTCGCAATCGCAAAGTAGTTTAATTGGATTTTCGACGAGATTAAAGCGCGTGAGGTTGTTACTCTTCTGTCAGGAGATTCTAAAACAGTCGTTACGATACTCTACCAAACACTATAAACTTTGGCATTTCATTCAAATTTTATTATCACTCTAATATGAAATCCAATATTTTTAATTTTAAAAACAAGAAGACAATTTTCATTTTGCTTAAAAATTATGGAAAAAAGAATCTGTAATTTATCTAAAATCCAATCCTAAAATCCAGGTTCAAGTAAAAAATTAATATTGACTCTTATTTTTAATAATTCACGACTGCTTATTTATAAATCCGCTTATTTTCTCTAAAGCTCCACCCACATATTCATAGATACGCCCACTAAACTGTTGGTCCATTCGATTATTACAAGAACCGCCCATTTATCTGAATCTCTGTTCATCTATTTTTAGGGACGCCTACTTATAGTTCCACGATTTAAAGATACGCCCACATATTTATACACGCCTACTTATATATCTGCCCTTTATTTAAAACTCCGCCCATCTATTTATAGACACGCCTATTTATTTTAAACTCTGTCTACTAATTTTAGACACGCCTACTTATATATCCGCCCTATACTTACAACTCCGCCCATCTATTTATAGACACGCCTACTTATATATCCGCCCTATACTTACAGCTCCGCCCATCTATTTATAGACACGCCTACTTATATATCCGCCCTATACTCACAACTCCGCCCATCTATTTATAGACACGCCCATTTTGCTTAAACTTCGTTTACTAATTTCAGACACGCCTACTTACATCCCGCTCTTTATTTACAACTACGACTATATATTTATAGACACGCACATTTGGATTAAACTCCGTCTACTAATTTCAGACACGCCTACTTATATATCCGCCCATTTATTTACAGACATGCCAATTTGTCTTAAGCCCCGCCTAGATATTTTAGACATGCCCATTGGGCTTAAATTCAGTCTTCTAATTTCAGAAACGCCTACTTATATATCCGCCCATCTATTTACAGACATGCCAATTTGTCTTAAGCCCAGCCTACATATTTTAGACACGCCCATTTGGTTTAAACTCCGCCTGTATTTTTCGGACACGCCTACTAATATTTCCAACCTTTTATTACAAGTCGGACCATTTGTCTTAAGCTCCGCCTATATATTTATAGACACGCCTATTTGTCTTAAACTCCGCTTAATTTTTGAGACACGCCTACTTTTATCTCCGCCCTCTATATACGGACCTGTGCATATATTTATAGTCACGCCCACATTCATTTTTAGGTCCACCCTTTAACTTTAAGAACCGCCTATTTAGCCAAAGTTCCGCCCACTTTTTTAAGATACGCCCATTCCATTTGCAAAGGGACTAATTGACGAAAATTTGGTTTATTTATTGAAAGCATCAATAGAAATTCATTTATATGAGCTATTGGAAACAAGACGTAATTAATTTTCCACAGGAATTACATTGATTTAATGAATTGTATTGAGAATTCTCTATTACAAACGTACACTCAAAATCAATACAAGAACCGAGTCACGATATACGGTATTCATTGAGCTTACACACATACGCCTCAATCTCACTCTCCCTTCATCTCATACTATCAATACACAATTCGCCCATGAATCCAATTAACTCAAATAATATTATTTAGGCTTGAAATTTCAACTAAATGTCAAGTTAATACCATTGAGAATTGTATTCAAAGGTTTATCAATTTTTTTTTAAATCTAAATAATTAATTACATGTTGTATAAATGCATCATGTTTATGATCACTAATTTTTTTTTTATTTTTATTTTTTTTATTATTCATTTTTCTGTAAAGAGAAAATATATTGCTTTTAATAAACATACAATATATTTTTTATAAAGTACACAATGATTCACTATTCGTTTTCACTCACAAAGGGAACAGTGATACAATTTAAATTTTGTAACGAAACATGTGTTTACAACAACCACAACTTTTATCATCATATACGTTAAAAGAAAAAAAAAAAATTTCCAGTTAACCTCATTGCCTCCAGCAGAAAATATATATTTAAGCATCAAAGTGAATATTTTATCATTATTATATATATTTTTTTTAAACTTTGAATGCAAAAAGAATAGATTAAACAATATGTCAATTATAATAAATATGTCTATTAAAATGCAGGGAAAAATCTTTTTTTCACTCTCAATATAATTTATCATTTTTGAATAAATATATTATAGAAAATAAAATTTTAGAAATATATATCTATATATAGAATATCAAACATTAATTTATCAAACATTTCTCTGACAGTTTTTTCATAAACATAAATTTATTAAATGATAAAATTCCACCACAAAACTAATATCCAATTCAACGGAGAAATGTAATAATGGAAAATATAATGTTGGAAAATATGTCAATCAATATAGAAATTTAATACATGTCTCTCGTTTCGACAGTCAAAAAAAAAAGGGGGTGGGGGAAAGATAAAAAAAGAAATTTATCCCTAACACAAATTGTACAAAGCGTATGTGAACTGAAAATGATCAATTATATACGATTCTCTTGATTGAAACGAACAAATTGAACAAATAGGGGCTCTCACTCTCTCTTTGAATGAAACTGTTCAAAATTTTTCAAGAATTAGTAGTTTTTATTTTATCCGATTGAAACAAAAACGAACACACACACACACACACAAACCTTTAGAAACTTAACGAACGGGATCAAAATTTTCACACGACTCGATAGTAGTGGAGAGAATAGAACAGAGAAATAGGTGCAAGGTAGGTGAGATCGCAACTTTATAATATAGCCTTCTCTCTCTCTCTCTCTCTCTCTCTGTCGGTATATGAAAATTGGAAAATTATAACTTAATGAAAGATACTGTGAATCTGTTCTCTCGATCTTGAATGGAAATTTCGCCTCCATAACCTGAACACGTAGGGGTTATATAGTGTGCATTCTTATCAGCTCTTCGCTGTAAGGAAGAAGAGAGGTCGGGAGTACAAATTAATCTTCTAAAAGCATCGACAACTTTCCTCAACGCAACCAGCTTGCTCCTTCGCGTACTTGCCTCTATCTTGTACTCGAGAACGTGCCAACAGAATCTTGAAAGGACTCGCCCACGGGCTCCGGACTAACTTTGATGTGGGCTTTGTGTACTAGAGAGATAGAGAGAAAGAGAGAGAGAAATGAGAAGGAGAATGAGACGCATATGAATCCAAGAACGTGACGGAAGTAAATTTGTTGTCCAAAGCGACATTCCCATAAATCTAAATTATGACCATTAGAATCATAATAATTTTCTTCTTTATTTACAGTTGAAAATTATTTTTTCCTATTCAGGTCCTGAATGCCGCCTTTTTATACTAACTCCGCCTACTTTCTAAATAACTCCGCCCACATCCATTGTTACGCCCACTCTTACTCCGCCTATTTAATTAAACTCCGCCTCTTTATAACCCTGCCTATTTATGTATTTTGATTACTATTTTTATGGATCCGCCTATTTCGTTAAACTCCGCCTTTTTATGTAGCTCCGCCTATTTCGTTAAACTCCGCCTCTTTTTTAACCCCGCCTACTTTATTAAAACTCTTCCCACGACTTAGGAAACTATTGTTACGCCTACTTCTAAGAATTACCCGCCTACTCTTACCCCGCCTATTTAATTAAACTCCGCCTTTTTATGTAGCTCCGCCTATTTTTATAGATCCGCCTATTTCGTTAAACTCCGCCTCTTTTTATAGCCCCGCCTACTTTATTAAAACTCTTCCCATGACTTAGGAAACTATTGTTACGCCTACTTCTAAGAATGATCCGCCCACTCTTACCCCGCCTATTTAATTAAACTCCGCCTCTTTATGTAGCTCCGCCTATTTTTATAAATCCGCCTATTTTGTTGAACTCCGCCTCTTTTTGTAGCCCCGCCTACTTTATAAAAACTCCTCCCATGACTTAAGAAACTCCGCCTATTTCCTAGAAGGATACCGCCCACTTTTGTGGAACCCCGCCTATTTTATGAAAATTAGACTATTTGTCTTTCCTGGCTAGTGAAAAATCTTTTTAATGAGAAAATCCACAATCTGTTCATACATATAAGAGCCAAGGTATTGGGAAGAATGTGAGTGAAAATTGTAAGTACACTAGAAGTTTGTCTTGGCAAAAAAGAAAAGGGATATCGCATAGCTTTATATATCAGATCCAAGTGAAATATATGTGCGCAACTTTGTCTTGTTAACGATAGGGTTGGGTAATTAATTAAAGGGTTTAACCGTAGCGTTTAAGTTAACGCTCAAGCCATACCGCTTGGAGTTTCCGGATGAAGCAAACTAAATTTAATATCGTGCAGATTACAATCCCCTGGATTATTTTGGTGGCGCGCGAAAGAGAGAGAGAGAGAGAGGTAGGTTGGAAAATGGAGGGCCACGGACGGTACCGGTCAGTACCTCCGCAGGATGTGGCTATTCCGGTACGGAAGCGTCGGTTTAAGAACGTTTGTCTCGCTCACCAGAAACGTCCGATCTCCTCTCCCTCCCCCCCCCCACCTTTTACACAACCACCTCCGCCTCACTATTTTCTCCTCTCATTTTTCTCGGTAAAAATAATTTTTTTTTTCTCTTTCCCCATATATGTGAAAAATTTAATGTAAGAACGTTTCAATTTTCTAATCAATGCAAAATTATTTTATTTGAATAATTTTAATTATAATTCAAGTAAAAAAAAATTTTTTGCTATCAATTTTCAAAAAGTGGAAAAAAATTATTATTTGTCAATCTTGTTAGATTGCATTGAGTGCTATTACTGCCGTTGTTCTGGGTCATAGTATGATTATTCTTATTATTACAATTGGCTGGAGGGTTCGTTTGGTGCCTTGTTTTCTTTACCTCCCCCCTCACCACCACACCACTCTGTCCTTCTTTCACCAACGAGACTCGCGAGAATTACGACCCCAATGTCGGGAACTCTCGCCTCTAATTCGAACGACAAAGTTTCCAGATGAGAGAGAGAAAGAGAGAGAGAGAGAAAGAGTGAGAGTGAGAAAGAGCTTTCTCTTTTTCTCCTTAGGAAAAGTGTAGAATTAATCCAAACCAACCGCCACCCATTTGCCGTATCCATTTGCCAGAGACGGCGAGCGTGGAGTACCAAATGTTTTTTAAGGTTTTCCAGTCCCACACCGCACACGGGTAATTACCACCGTTAAACGTTGTTCTTTCTCCAATGTTGGTTTGTCACCTACGGGATATATCTCCATTAACGTGAAAAGCTCCTCCAAAGTTCCTCGACTTTTCCGCTTTTGCAATAGTTTAAAACGCGTTACTTTAAATTTCCGTCGCGGGATTCATCTGGCGACACTTGAGAGAAATTAGCAGAAACACTTTTCCAGATGGCAAACTACGTAATTTAAAAGACATAATATATTAATTATGCCATTTAAAAAAATATTACAATTTGCTCTTTTTTTTCCATTTTTAATATTTCAACATTTTTTTTTGTGCATTATACTTTCCCTTAGAATCCCAAGATATTATCGACAAAAAAAATGGGAAAAAAACCAATGTCCATGAAAATATTGAATGAAGAATGAAAGTAAGAGGGAAGTTGGAAATATTGGCGTAACGCTCTTCTAGAGAATAAGAAAGAATGCTGGAGTTCCGTTATCGAACTCTTCTTCATTGATGCATTAACGTGACATTTTCCAACATTCACGAGTATAAACGCTATGGATTATGACCAAAAGGGTGCTAAAACTTATCCGATAAGCATAAAAGTGTAATAACTCTCGAGTTCCACAAAGAAATGCTTCCAATGAAGAGAAATAGAGGAGGCATGCTTTTCCATTTTTTTTCCGTTTTCATCACTTTACTCCACTCTTCAGATAGAAATATAAAAAAAAAAATTTATTTCATAAAACAATAATTATGAAACCGAATACCATTTTTATAAGACTCTCCAACTGTATTAGATCCCACCTAAAAGTATTGTATGCTTCGCCTACTTGGTAATAAACTCCGCCTATTTTTATAAGCCCCTCCTACTTTCTATTAGGCGCCACCTATACATGTTGTATGATCCACCTACTCGGTAATATACTCCGCCTATTTTATAAACTCTTCCTACTTTTCATTATTCTCCACCTACAAGTGTGGTTTGCTCCGCCTACATCATTTAACATTGCATTAATTGGCAATTAGTCAGCCTATTAATTTTTACTTAGTTACTTCTCTTAATATTAAAATTATTCTTTAGAAATTTTTCATTGTCAAAATCAATGTTTTGCATTTTCTTAACTCATATCAACGATTTGATTTTATATTTACAGAGAAAAGTCGATTTTACACTCTTTGAACATAAAAACGAGAAATCAAGTTTACTCGCAGAGATGCACAAGAAATAAAAATTGCATTACCCGCGGGTATTATTCCCAGTGGAGTGGAAACGTGACAAACTGAGCATTTGGTAGTAACGTCGTCAAGTTTAAAAAGAAAAAAAGAAAAAAAAATTGTCGACGCATTATTTGAAGAGGCCCTTTTTTTTGCAATATTTACAACACAAGCTTTCATTGGCACAAAAAGAAATGGGTTACACTTTTTGGCATGGCGTTAAATCACACTTGTCTGTCGTCATGGCGTTAGTTGGAGTCAAAAATTCACAACTGAAAATTGTCGGGAAAAAATACTCTGGATTCCATTGAAACCACAGTACTTGAATGCGATAAAGTATCGAGAGAGCGAAAGAGGGAGAGAGTGACTTTCCACGTGCACAATATAGAATAGAGGAAGGGGAGAGGGAGTGAGATGTGCATTTCGTAGGATCGGCTAGACCCTGGTTGTCGGCAGCAGCTGTGAAATGTTTATGAAAGCCCGACTAATTTATCACATTCACACGAAGAGTGGAGGCACACGCTTGAGCTTTATCACACTTGCCCCACGTTTTTTTTGTGTGTGTGTGTTTTGTTTTTTTTTCGGGTGAGTGTTGAATCGATTCTGACAAAACGGAAACAATGCTTTAGGTGTTAGAACTCTATGTGTAATGAAAAAGGACAGAATCTCCAGACAACATCAGGTCTTTGCCTGGTTTTACTGGTTAGTCGCTTGGTCTTGTCGCACGATTCAACTACAGTAACTATATTGCGGTTTGCAATAAATTCAAGGCAACTCGGGGAGCTAATCGAAATTACTTTCCTAACAGTTCACGCGACATTCCTCGACTCTATTTGGCTTGCTACAATCCAGACGTTTGATTCACTTCTTAATGTAAAAATGAACAATTATTGCTGCTGATTAAATATAACCAAAAAAAATTTAGTCTCCACCTATTTTTCACATAACTCCGCCTCTTTTCTATTAGATTCTGCCAATAAAATTTAGACACCATCTATTTTTTACAAAACTTTGCCTACTTTCTATTAGAACCCACCCATAATTTTAGAGTCCACCTATTTTCTATTAGAACACGCCCACAAATTTAAGACTCCGCCTACTTTCACGAATCTCCGCCAACTTATTTAGAACTCTGCATACTTTCTAATGGAACCAGCTCGTCAATTTTAGACTCCGCCTACATATTTAAAACTCCACCTACTTTCTAATAGATTCCACCCATAATTGGAGACTCCGCCTACTTTTACAAATCTTCATCCACTTATTTAAAACTCTGCCTACTTTCTAATAGAACCCACCCATAAATGTCGACTACGCCTACTTTTACAAATTCCTATCCACTGATTTAAAACTTTGCCTACTTTCTAATAGAACCCACACGTTAAATTTAGACTCTGACAACTTAATAAAAACTCCACCTACTTTATATTAGAACCCACCCATAATTAGAAACTCCACCTGCTTCCTATTAGTACCCGCCCATAAATTTCAGACTCCGCCCACTTATTTAAAACTCCGCCTACTTTGTATTAGAACCAATCCATTTTGTAGAATGCTTCTCCCACTTTCTACTAGGAGCCGCCCATAACATATTTCGACAAATTTTTGGTAGAATTCACTTATAATTTTTTGAATTCTGGTAATTACTTTTTAATTTCGACCATTTTCAGAAATCCCTCTCCCCCTACTTTTTATAAGAATTTTTCAACAGAATATCGATTTCTGATATTTCTTTATAAATTTTACCACCAATTTAACAAATTTTTTTTTAACTGCAATTGGTTGAGATTGTGTGATATTGATTGTGAATAATTTAGTGACTAGATTTTTAGAAATGGGTCGCTATTTCCATTGAGCACTTTTCAGTGTACCTTTAATGTAATTCTCTCCAATTCTACTTTTTTTTAATGTTTTGTCATTTTAAGTATTGTTATTGCCAAAATTGTTATGGTCCCCATGGTGTTATCTTCTGCTCAATATTCTCGATTTTACAATTTCTAATATTATGATGGTCATTTTCTTGGAAACGATTATAAAATACCATAGGGATTAAAAGTTTATCATTTACTATTTTCCAAATACATTTGATTTTTTAAAAAATAAACATTTAAATATATTTTTAAACTGTAGTTTATTTTAAAAAAAATTTACCACCTATTTGGAAAAATTACCAAAAATTCTCTTTATATCTTCTGCGAAAGCTTTATATTTATGTATGTATCTGATGATCTTTAAATAGAAAGGTGTGATATTGTTCATGAATTGCGTGATTTTAAACACTTTATGCAATGAATAAAAATAAAAAAAACGAAAAAAAAGCGAAACGTACAAAAATTGCAAATCCACTATCCCATTTTCAGGTATCGGACAATCGTCGCGTTTGTTGAAAACGCATCGCTCTTTTTAGAATGCCTGGGGGCGCGCTACTGTTTCCGGCGAAAACGTGATAATCGCTCGTCCTCCTGTCGACGAAAAAAATGAAAAAAAGAGAGGGAAAAGGGGGGTAAAAGACTCACTCTCTCTCTCTCTCTCTCTCTCTCTCTCTCTCTCTCTCTCTCTCTCTCTCTCCCTATTTTTTCATTCTGTCGACCGGCTCGTATATTATCTCATAGAAAAACTGGCTGGAAACTGCTTATCCACGCTTTCATGCAACGACAGGAACGAGGCTTCAATGTGGCTCTAACTTTTCCCTAGAGGCTCGTTCTTCGCGTCTTTTGCGAGGCGCGTGCTCTCCAACCAACCATGCCACACCACACCATCTTTTCCGTTCGACTTTTTCCCAACCGAATATAATTTTTTATTAATGCAACACGAATTCCCATACCTTCAAAGTTCTACCTGTTCACTTCCAAAGAGTCAATACATGTCACTATTCCGCCAGCAAAAACGTGACAAAAATAACACATCAATAGCAAAAAAAAAAATGAAAATAAAATTATTTATAGATAGTATAACGGCAAGCTACAAAATATATTTAAGAAAAACAAAAAAAATTTTTAGGTTACAATAATTCACGAATTCTGAAAATTATTCTACAAACGATCAATGGAATTTTATATTAAGTAGGTGGTGCTTAATACGTGATGGGCGTGTCCTAACAAATTTAAGGAGGATCTATTAACAAGTGGGCGGTAATACAGAGCAAGTAGGCGGGTATATAAAATAGTAGGAGGAGCCTAACTGTAACTAGTTGAAACATAACACATTCTAGGCGTGACCCAACATTAGTAGGAGGAGCTATTGTCAAATGGGCGAAAACACAGATTAAAAGGCTGAATCTTACTGCAACTAGGCGGAACACATTATGGGCGTGTCCTAACACTTGTAGGAGGAGCTATTAAAAATGGGCGGATATAAATAATAGGTAGAGCCTAACTGTAAATAGTTAATACTTAACAAATACTGGGAGTGTCCTAATACTAGTAGGAGGGGCTATTTACAAATGGGCGGAACCACAAATTAATAGGCTGGGCCTAACGGTGACTAGGTCAAACATAACGCATTTTGGGCGTGTCCAAACACTAGTAGGAGGAGCTATTGTCAAATAGGCGGAACCACAAATTAATAGGCTGGGTTCAACTGCAAGTGGGCGGAACTTAACACATGCTAGGCGTGTCCTAACACTAGTAGGAGGAGCTATTGTCAAATAGGGCGGAACCAGAAATTATTAGGCTGTGTTCAACTGCAAGTGGGCGGAACTTAACACATGCTAGGCGTGTCCTAACACTAGTAGGAGGAGCTATTGTCAAATAGGGCGGAACCAGAAATTATTAGGTTGGGATTAACTGCAAATAGGCGGAACTTAACACATTCTGGGCTTGGTATAATATTTGTAGGAGGAGTTATTCACAAAGGGGAGGTATTAAACAATAACTAGGCGGATTTTAAAGACAGTAGGTGGTACCTAAATGTAACTAATTGGAGATTAAGTAGTAGGGGCAGTTTCACGTAAAGATGAAGTAGAAAGAACTTTGTAGGTGGAGCCTAATAAAAAAAGTCGTTTTTTATAAAAAAACGCGACTCAATAGAAAACACAAGTTGAAAATTTTATATTCATCCATAAGAATGTAACAAAATCAAATCCGTAACACCCAGACAATGAAATTATCTTTCTTACACATATAACCAAAAAGTTAATAACAGACTCAAACCCGGATGTATAACTAATCACAAAGAGTATTTCTATAACAATAATTTTCATTCTTTGTCTTTCAAATCTACAGTTATACACATTCATTTTCTCAGTTATAATTTCGTGCTAGAGAACGAGACTTTAATTCTATACTAGAAAATTGTTGAAGTTTAGTTTCCCCAACTCATAAACCTACATCGACAAAGCAATTTTCTTTGGTTTGCACGCACGTGTCGTATATGTCTAAAATACGGGAATTCACAAAGTATATATCTATGTACGTATGAACCTAAGATTCTCAGTAAAACAGCCGGCACTTTTCCCATGGGTATATACATACATACATACATACATGCATAAAGGGATATAGGTATGACAGAAATGGGATGACAATGAGACCCTTTTCATATCTATATATACATAACGTCGGTAAGATAGATATCTACTATTCCTAACACGGATCCAAGTCCACTGGTAGCACACATACAGATATAAATTTCTAACTCTTTTACTATGAAAGGTTCGTTGGGCTTTCACAGGAGTATAAAACCCGGAAAAGGTAAGAAAAAAAAATTCTCTTTCTCTCTCTCCCTCTCTCTCTCTCTCACTCGACATGAGAGGATTTAAATTTTAAAACAACGAGTACAACTATTCCATGTATTTAATTTTTTTTACACGCGATTAGCCGGATTACAAAGACATGAATAATTAGGAAATGAAAAGAACAAAATGCGGAAGGGAGAAAGAGAAAGAAAGAGAGAGAGAGAAATCCCAAAACCCTGTAAAATATTTCACGACATGAAGAATAAAATTTATACTGGAAAAAAATGAATTTTTTATTAAGCATATATGAATCTGTATGTATGTTTAACTATAATACCAAATTGTAGATTTATTTTGATTTCCTATTATTATTATTATTATTTTCTAAATTAGTATTTATATATTTATATATAAATATAACAAATTTCTTTTTGAACTTGACATAATGTCAATTTTAGTTTTAAATAATTCACAAGGTTTTATTACATATGGTTCGTTAATCACTCGATTTAATCCATTATTGAATGGGCGCAACGATAGCAACGTTTGAATGTTAAATTCACATGGGATCAAAAGTTCGTTGGATTTGACTCGGAACAGAACGCTCATCTCGTTTGTCAACTCTTCTCGATATGTCATTCGCGAATGCCGTGTCAACGACACATACAACCACACACACACAGACAGATATAGACAGACAGACACCAACTAATGAAGAAGAAGGAAAAAAGAAATATTCCAAATCTTAAAAAAATTCTTTTTCCATAAATATTGACTAGTTTTTAATAAATTTTTTTAATCCCTTGTATAAACGTATTTTCATTTAATTCTTCTTTTTAAGTAGTAAATCCGCCTACTTAAAGTTAAATCCCGCCCATTTTTTATAAGACCCTCCTATTCTATTAGACCCCACCTATAAGTACTGTATGCTCCGCCTACTTGGTGATAAACTCCGCCTATTTTATAAGCCCCTCCTCTTTTTCATTAGACTACCTACAAGTGTAAAGTGCTCCGCCTACTTGATAATAATCTCCACCTAATTATAATTTGAAACTCCGACAGTTTTCTATTAGAACCCGCCCACAAATTTAAGACTCCGCCTACTCATAGAAATCTCCGTCCATTTATTTAGAACTCTGACTACGTTCTAATAGAACTCGCTGGCAAATTTTAGACTCCGCCAATTTGTTAAAAGCTCCAGTTACTTTCTATCAGAACCCACCCATAATTTAAAAGCTCCTCCCACTCTCTACTAGGATCCGCCCATAACACATCTACGCCTCTTTTACTTTAGAACTCTATCTACTTTTAGTTAGGCCTCACTTGCAAATTTTGAAATCCATACCATTTATTTGTAGCTCCTCCTACTTTCTAATAAGATTCACCAATAAATTATCTCCTACTTTTAATAATTCTTTGCCCATTGGTTAAAAATGTCTAATTGATTTCTGTTTGGACTTATTAACCCTCTGTCTACTCAGTTGACCTTTATCGAAAAAAAACCGACAGTTCAGACGATACGCCCATAATGTGTTAAGCTCCGCCCACTTTTTAAAAAAAAGCCATTAATTGGTAGCTAGGGGCAACTTATTAATTTTTAGGCCCACCTACTTACAAGTACAAACCGACAATTTTTTCCCAACTCCTCCCACATTATATTAGGATCCACCTACAAGTATTAGGCTCCTCCTATATTTAAAATTCCACATTCTACTTCACAATTTTCGCCTGCTTTCATTTTAGGTCCCCACTACGAATTTCTTGCTTCTTTTAGTGAAATATAAACTCCGCCTATTTATTTCTAACTCCTCCTACTTTCCATAAGGATCCGCCCATAAAGCTCCGCCTACAATTTTTCAAATTTAATCTACTTATCTATTATCGAAACATATATTTACTCATATGAAGAAGAGGAAAAAGCACCAAAAAATATTTCTTTCATAAATAATGCATAGTTTTTAATAAATTTTATTTTTCTTTTCATCTCTTTTATAAAAAAAATGTACGCAACAATTTTTCTTGAATAAAAGAAATATTAGAGAAGAATTTTTTCCTTCTGCTTTCACGTATATATTTTTAATGCTCACCTATCTTTTAAATTTGCATAAAAATTGAATGCAACGTATTTTCATTTCATTTTTTGCATTTTCTTTTTTTTTTTTTTTTTTTTTTTTTTTTTTTTTTTTTTTTTTTTTTTTTTTTTTTTTTTTTTTTGTTTTTTTTTGTTTTCAGGCAGCGAAACATTTTCTAGCATATTGTTAAATATCTCACGGTAAAGAGAGCCGTAATACCAACGGTGATGGGGTTGCAACGCAAAATTAGCATTTTTTCATGCGACCAAACTGTGTGCAGCTAATATCACGGATATAAAATAGAGAAAAAGCGTATTTATCCAAGAAAGATCAGTATGTGTTGTGTTTAACACAAATTTCAAGTCGCGATGAGACTTTGCTCTCAAACCTTGGTCAAAAAAAAAATGTAAATACTAATTTAATGAGACATTGTTTTTTCTTTTTTTTACCATTAATAATAAAAAAATTCCTTTGTTTATTAATTTTTTTTTCTGGCTTTTGTGCATAAAAGAATGCCCGTCTTAAAATGCAATAATTCTTTTTTAAATAGAGTAGTGCAACTCAAGCAGAGGACGATACATCAACCGTATACACTCGCTTTTGGGTGAAGTTTACGTTTTCGCGTCTAAAGTATCATTTGCATATTCATCGACAAAGTTCCCGTCCATTTTTCAATTTCCCCAAGCACAAGGGAGCTTCAATTTACTCAAACCTAGGCGCGCGCGCTCCCTCCCCCACCCATCCCTTTCGATCTCTATCTATGAAATCAATTCGCCTTCAAAGCTCGTGCACGATCTTTTTTGGTATTGCGCAAATTTTATTATATTTGTCGTCAGGAAATTTCATTAAGTAACAATTATTAACGTAACGATTATGTAATCGTTATGTCACAATTATGTAACAATTATGTAACAAACAGGTAACAATTAGATAAAAAAATAGGTAACAATAGTATGACCGTTACGTAATAATAATGTAACCAATATGTTACAAATAGGTAACAATTCTATAAAAAAAAGTAACAGTAATATAACCGTTACGTAACAATTATGTAACCAATAAGTAACATATAGGTAACAATTCGGTATCAAATAGGTAACAAAAAGGTAACATATTATATGTTACGTAACAGTTATGTAACAGATAGGTGACAGTTCTGTAAAAAACAGGTAACAATAGTATAACCGCCACGTAACAATTATGTAACCAATATGTAACAAATAGGTAACAATTCTATAAAAAGTATATAACCATAATATAACCGTTACGTAACAATTATGTAACAAATAGGTAACAAAAAAAAATATAACTGTGACATAACAATTATGTAACTCAATGCGTAACAGATATGTAACAGTTCTGTGAAGAATAGGTAACAATAGTATAACCGTCACGTAACAATTATGTAACCAATATGTAACAAATAGGTAACAATTCTATAAAAAATATGTAACCATAATATAACCGTTACGTAACAATTGTGTAATAAATAGGTAACAAAAAGGTAACAAAATATAACTGAAATAAAAATTATGTAACTCAATGCGTAACAGATATGTAATAGTTCCATGAAAAAAAAGTAACAATAATATTACCGTCACGTAACGATTAGGTAACCAATTTGTAACACAAAGGTAACAATTCTATCAAAAAATATGTAACAATATGTAACAATTATGTTACCAAAGCGTAATATATAGGTAACATTTCGGTAACAAATAGGTAACAATAAACAAATAGGTAAAAATTACGTAAAGAGTAGATAAAAATACAGTAGGCGGAGTTTAAACTAAAAGAGGCGTAAAAAAGTACAGTAAAAACAAATAAAAACTAGGAGTTATAAATAAATAGCCTTGATTAACAATAATATTTGTAACTAAACAGATTTCCAAATTGATAGGCAGGTTTTAATTTGTAACTGGGCGGAGTTTTTTAACAAGTGGGTGAAATTTCAGAAAGTAGGCGGAGCCTAACATTTATAGGTGGAGTCTAAAAGAAAAAGTTGTAACTGCACTCAAATGCGACAATTTTAAAAGTAAGTAAAAGCGTCTGCATGTTAATAAACAAAAAAATGGTAATAATTAAACGATAATAATAATTATTATTAGATAGGTGTAGTTTTATGAAAAGTGGGTGGAGCTTAACATTAATGGGTGGAGTCTAATAGAAACCAAGAACTGCAAAAAAATAGATCGGATGTTGAAACAATTCGATTTATTCCTGAGTAGGCGGAGTTTTAACGAAAGTAGGCGGAGCCTATTACTTATGGGTGGAGCCTAAAAGAAAGTAGGAGGATCTACAAATAAACGTACATAAAATTCAAAAAATCATCCCTCTTACGATCTAAATTACACTCCAGTTGAAACTTAACCGTCTTTGACGACTTTTTCCCAGGGCAATAGCAATTTGCTCCAACAATCTTCACCGAGGAGATTGAGAAAACATCCCATTTCACACTGATCGTGTTCAGGTTTAAAGGTCAATCTAATCAACATTGAAAATGGTACTTGCTATATTTATTGTTAACACCTCGACACTTAGGATGATCCCCAAAAAAAAATAATGTTACTGTCGCAAATGTCGATAATAAAATATTTTATCGAGTCGACAATTTAACGAAGTAATTATAAGTGTGTGTATGTGTGTGTGTGTGCGTATTGTATACAAGTAGACAAGAGTGTAAATCTTAAACGTATGTCGCAAACCGTCGAGAGTTAAGTGCTGCCAACCTGACGTCGGGACCTCAGGATATAAGAAAGATGGAGCAGCCAAGTTCTCAACTAATTTATGGGACAGTTCAGTCGCTCGTAAGTTTCCTTGTTAAAGACTTGGACTTAACCTAAATCGCTGATGTCGCTTTACTCCCACGACACTTTTCCCCGACATAAATAGAAAAATATTTGCAAAAAATGGAAATAAAAAAATTTTTTTTTAATTATATCTTTTAAATAGCTTTAAACATATAAATAAAAAAAAATTTTTTTTTAATGAACAAAGTTAACTATTAACTTACATTGTTTATAACAAATATAAATAAATTCAATTCTTTTTACTACCTATTCGAAGGTAAAAAATTACCAAAAAATTAGTTAGACCATGAAAATATCGCGTTCAAAATGTTTTTCGAATTCAAAATGTAAATTAAAAATGGCGGATCCAATATGGTCGACGGTTTTTCAAAAATTACTCGTATTCGCATGAAAATTGTCACCCGGGGATTTTCGGGGTTGCTGATTATGAATAAAAAATCAGATTTGCAAAATTCAAAATGGCGGATCCAATATGGAGGATAATTATCAAAAACTGATGGAATTTGCTTCAAATTCGTCACTCGGGGGTTTTCAGGGTCGCTCATTATGAATAAAAAATCAGAATTTCAAAATTCAAAATGGCGGATCCAATATGGATCTCAGTTATCAATTTTATGTAAAAGCAATTTTAATTATTATAAAAAAGTATACATTAATAATTCGTTCTGTAATTTTTTCATCTTAAGTATTTTAATAGATATTCGCTGTGATTTTAAATTAAATGTTAAAAATGAAAAAATTAATTGTTAAAACCATAGCAAATTGTCACTATTAAAAATTAAAAATAAAAATAAATTGAATAAATTAAGTCATATTTAACACAACTTGTAAAAGTTGAATAAAAAAATAATAGAGAATATTAATAATTGTATTCACCATTTTTTTTTATATAGAATTAAATCGAAAGGTATTAAAATGTAAAAGCAATGAATTTTTTAAAACTACAAATTCAATGCACCAAAGTAAAGAAGATTAAAATTTTGAAAGCTCTTCAAAAGAGATTAATTTAAATTTCCTTTAATCCTCTTCAAGTCGACAGCTTTGGCTTTTAACCCATTAAAATTGTATACTCTTTAAAAGCCCTTACCCTTCAAAATTATATATATGTATATAATTTTATATATATAGAAATAAAGGAAAATCTCAAAATACAATACAATTAATAATTTATCATTGCTTTATACACTCGCTTTTAATTTTTAAAAGATGGAAATGTAATAATAGAAATGAAAAATTTGTCTTTCAATTGAAATTCTTTTCAACGAAGAAATAATCTCAAAAAAAATATAATAAATGTTTAAAAAGTTAAGTTATTATTTAATTTCGAATTTAATTTTTAAATTTTGAAATTAATTAATTTTTAATCGTATTTACGATAAAAATAGGAAACGAATATTTATAAGAGAGAAATAAATATCTAATACAAAATAACTCACCAGAGATGAAAAAGTTGTAATTTTGACTTCAAAACTCTTCAATTTTCAACTAATTTTTTTTCCATTAAAAATTATTCTCCTTTTTTTATATCGGGCGGGAATTTTTTTTTTACATGTTAAGCGAATTTTATTGCTTTCTTCTTGAAAAATCAATAAACCTGCAAAAAGAAGATATTAATCCTTTCATGAAAAATTTATTTTTATATTTATTTTTAAAAAATATTTATCTTTTTGTCTTTTACTTTTTTTTATTAAATAATTAATAACATATTTAAATTTTTATTTTTAATTTAAATTTTTTTGTAAACTGGAATTAAATTTTTTTTTAAATTATGAGGCAAAAATGATTGAAGTGATTAAAATTTTTTAAGGGATTTGAATTGATTTTATATTATTCATAATGCAGAAAATTGTATTCTCTCTCTTCCTCTCTATATAGACATATTTTGGATTGAATTATCAAAAAGCAAGAGAAGTGTATAACTGTTGTGAATTTACCGACAAACAGGATCCAGACGAACGCTTACACACACACTCGGAGAGAGAGAGAGAAAGGTATACACACATGAAGCTGCAATTTCACAAACGAGATGCACGACGATACTAAAACAGAATAATAAATCAAAGCTTCAATATTTAAATATCAAAAGACAGTTTAATTTAAACTTTTGAATATGTATCACTCAAATTTATATATATATATATATATATATATATTCTCAACTAAAATATCAACTTAATACGAATGAAAAGATTCGTTTCAATTTTTTATTCCTGTCTATTTAAATTCTTTTACTTTTCATTTTATATTCATTTTATTTTCATTTATTTCTTTTTCTACAAAAAATAATAATTTACTATTCGGAATATTGAGAGAAAGTACAAAATTATCCAGAGGCAAATTTTTTTCACTGATTTTGAATTTAAAACAATGTTACGAACAGATTCTTTGGAAAAAAATTTTTTTTTTGGAAAATTGTGAAAATTTTGATTTATTAATTATAGGTAATAATTTATTTAATTTGAATGGAAAAAAGAAAGTAATTAATTAATATTAATTCTAAATTAATAAATAATAATAATTCTAATTAACATTAATTATAATCCACTTTAATTACGAATCATTTATAATTAATTATAATAATTTTATTCTTTTATAATTCCAAATTTATCCTGTTTTTTGATTATTAAAATTTTCAATAGCATCAAATTAAAATAAAAAAAGTTTTTTTTCCACAAATAATTTACAATCTAAAAAGGAGAAAATTTTTTTCCACCCAAAATTCCACAATTCAAGTGAAAATTAATTAAATTGGATTTATTTTGCACAATTTCCACAATTTATTGATAAAGAAATTGAAATATAACCTAAAAATATTTCCAATCAATGACACAATTAATCAAGTAAAAAAGAAAATTAAATATTTTATGTGGCAAATATTGGTTAACTTTTCTCTGAAATAAATTTTTCATTGCCCCTGAAAATAGACAAAAAATTTAAAGATTAAACCATTTTCTCGAATTTTTGACAAACTTTTTCAACACTTTACAAAATTGATGTTTTACATGATTATTAATAGGAATTGTTCTTTTTTAAACTCGAAATCGGAATAATTTGTCAGGAAATAGAAAAGGGGGATTGCAATATTGATTTTGGAAAGAAAAAACAAGGACACGGAAAATAAGGGAAATTTGTAATTAATAATAATTGTCAATATTTTATACTCACGTATTGTATAACCGAACTATATGTAAAATATTATCAAAAACTTTGTCAATTTCACTGCTACTTGTAAATTTTGTTTAGAAATTAGCTAATTAATGAAGGATTATATTAAAAAGAAAACTGATTAATTGTCATTATGCGGACAAAGGATTGAAACCATATAATTAATACACAGATGGTTAACTGCAATTATCTTTCTCGACCCTTTTTAGTTCCAAGTCGCACCACTGGCGGCGCTGCCGAAACTTACGTGGAAATAAAACATTCTTACGATATTGTAAAATGAAATTTAAATCTACGTACGTGAAAATTGAATAATTTGACAAAAAAAAAAAAAATGAAAATGCTAATTAGATTACAATATTAGAAAGAAAAAAATTTATGCTCACGAGAATGTGTAACGATGAGGCGAAAACATTTCCTCCTTATTGAAATTACGTGCAAAAAATACTGTTTGGATAATCACTTTAACTCCTTGACATTATTGTATCGATAGCGATCAATAGTATTTTTAATGTTTACTCTTCACTTTGCACAATATAATTATTACTATAACAATAAACAAGATGATTAATTTGCAACAATAATAACTTTCCAAACACTTTTTCGACAATCAACTTTTCTTTCATGTTGCTTAAATTTCCATAAACAATGAAATACATAAAAGAAACTCGAGTGATTTTCATGCACTGTGCAAGTCACCAGGGAGGGGAAGTCAAAAACTTGGATTAAAGATACAGTTGAACGTGCGACGTGTGAAACGTTAATTAGATGAAATTTTCCTTTAGGCTGTGTCCACAATAGGCTCTTTTTATGTCCTTACGTCGAACACAACATAAAAATACAAAGAAATCTATGAAATATATTGCATTTTTATGTTATGTTCAACGTAAGGATATAAAAAAAGCCTATTGTAGACACAGCCTTATTTACCTGCTTAATTAGGGCCAATGGACAATACAGCAGAAGATGTTTCTTTTTTTCTTCCCTATTCCAAAAAATTAAGGCCCAGTAGAGTAGAATATCCGTAATGTGAAAGTCTTTGAAAATAATTATTTCGTGCAAATTGGGAATTTTTCTCATCTTGCAAGTTGTGATATTTACTTTAGATTGATAGACAATGTGATAAATTTGCAAACAAGAATGACATTTAGACATTTTGTTCGATGGTGTTCTTTTCTTTCGTTTAGTTTCCAATGGCCATTGACAATAATGTAGAAAAAAACTCGATGTATTTTCACAGTAGTCACCA
>JUFY01029334.1:5264-22617 GCA_001855655.1 Leptopilina clavipes | reverse complement strand
AAATGGGGTTTAAATTGCATAATTCAAAATGGCGGATCCAATATGGCGAAAGATATTTTCTAAAATGACGCAATTCGCTTGAAAATTGTCACTCAGGGGTTTTTGGGGTCGGTGATTACGAATTTAAAGTCGGATTTTTAAAATTCAAAATGGCGGGTCCAAAATGGCAGGCGATTTTTTAAAAATCGATTAATTTTACTTGATAATTGCCACTCGGGGGTTTTTAGGGTCGATTATTACGAATATGGAGTCAAATTTTAAAAATCCAAAATGGCTGATCCAATATGGCGGACAATTTCTTTTAATTACTCATTTCGATTGAAAATTGCCACTCGGGGGTTTTTAGGGTCGGTGATTACGAATATGGAGTCAAATTTTAAAAATCCAAAATGGCTGATCCAATATGGCGGACAATTTCTTTTAATTACTCATTTCGATTGAAAATTGTCACTCGGGGGTTTTTGGGGTCGCTGATTACGAATCTGAAGTCAGATTTAAAAAATCCAAAATGGCTGATCCAATATGGCGGACAATTTTTTTTAATTACTCATTTCGCTTGAAAATTTCCACTCGAGGGTTTTTGGGGTCACTGATTACAAATTAAAAGTCAGATTTTGAAAATTCTAATTTTCGATCCTAAAATAGTGGACGAAATTTTGAAAAATGAACAAAAAGAATTATAATTTCCACTCCATTATTAAAAAAATAAAAAATAAATAAATTTGCAATTAATTATAATTAGTTAGTAGTTAATATATTGTAGTTATTAAAAATTCACGCGAAAGGTGTAAATTAAGTATAATTAAAAAAAAAAAGAAATAAGGAAATTATGTAGCTACGTGAACGATCACTGATAGAAGATGTGCGCGCAACGATAGAGATTCGGAAGGAAAATAAAGTGTGTGATGTGTGTGTTGATAGTAAACGAAAAGACTCCGTGTCAACGACCACAATTCCAACTCAGTACACACAAACACACACACACACACACACACATTAAAAGGCACAAAGAAAATAAAAAGAACATGTGGAACAATTCGCGGTCGGTTTCACGCATCGCTTGTGCGCGCCTGCGTAGCTTGTGCTTTTGTTTCGAAGGCGCGTAATCTCGCGCACGCATTTCGCGCCGAGCACTAAAATGCACTCCATGGTTTCCGGGGATCCAGAAAAAGAGAGAGAGAGAGAGAGAGAGAAAGAGTCATTGTGTGTTCCAGTTTTCTCTATGATACTTTTATCAGCGGCTTTTCCACAAAGAAAGCCGAGGGTGATTGTACCATTTGTTTCTCTGTGTTTCCCCCTTTTTTTCATTCTTTCTCTCTCTCTCTCTCTCTCTCTCCGCCCCTTTCACTCGCCAAACGGTTCCCGTGAACACCCACAACACTTTCCTACACGAATTTCCCTGTATCTCCCTCTTACCGCTTGGCCTTTGTTCACCAAGAAGACAAAACGTCGCTTACATGTATACTTTGTATATATATCTATATATAGAGAAAATAACAGCCTGCGAATTCATTGTCACGTGCGCAGCATGCGCGACACACACGACGAATTTTCCTCAATTTTATTATTCCCGTAATTTTTATACTACAATTTTTCTTTTTTTTTTTATGTAATTTTGAATTTTTAACACGTATTTAATTAACATCATTTTTATGCAAAAAAAAAATTATATTATTGTGTCACGTAAAACACTTAAACACGATTTTTATTTTCAAATCCAGAGACTGTATGTGTATTTCTTTTTAAATTTCAAAAGTAAAAAAAATAAAACATAACTTCAAAATTTAGGTCAAAAGTTATTAAAGAAAATTAAGAGGCAAAACATAACCTTAAAATTTAGGTAAAAATTTATTATAAAAATTAAAAGGCGAAACATAACCTTAAAATTTAGGTCAAAAGTAATTACAAAAATCAAGAGGCGAAACATAACCTTAAAATTTAGGTCAAAAGTTATAAAAATTAAAAGGCGGAACATAACCTTAAAATTTAGGTCAAAAGTTATAAAAATTAAAAGGCGAAACATAACCTTAAAATTTAGGTCAAAAGTTATAAAAATTAAAAGGCGGAACATAACCTTAAAATTTAGGTCAAAAGTTATAAAAATTAAAAGGCGGAACATAACCTTAAAATTTAGGTCAAAAGTTATAAAAATTAAAAGGCGGAACGTAACCTTAAAATTTATAGGTCAAAAGTAATTACAAAAATTAAAAGGCGAAACATAACCTTAAAATTTATAGGTAAAAAGTAATTACAAAAATCAAGAGGCGAAACATAACCTTAAAATTTAGGTCAAAAGTTATAAAAATTAAAAGGCGGAACATTACCTTAAAATTTAGGTCAAAAGTTATAAAAATTAAAAGGCGGAACATAACCTTAAAATTTAGGTCAAAAGTAAATACTAAAGTCAAGAGGCGAACATAACCTTAAAAAATTACGGAAAAGTTTTCCAGGTAGATAGAATAAAATGTAACTTTAAAAATTCAGGTCAAAATGAAAATATAAATTTGAAATTTAGGTCAGAAATCAAATACAGTAAAGAGGCGAACGTAACCTTAAAATCAGAGACAGAACTTTTACAGGTCGATAATGAAATACAATTTCAAAACTTTAGGTCAATATAAAAAAATTACTTTCAAAATTTAGGTCAAAAATGACTTACAAAAAATAAATTTAGTCGAGAATGAAATATAGTTGTAAATTTCCAGGTCAACAGTCACAGGTCAAAAAGAAAACATATCACTTTGGAATTTAGGTCAAAAGGTTCTTTATGTAGAAAGAGGCGAAAGTAACCCGAAAAATTAAGGATAATTTTCGCAGGTCAAGAATGAAATATAAATTCAAAAATTCAGGTCAATAATCACAGGTCAAAAGGAAAAGGAACCTTAATATTAATTAATAAACAAAAATTGAGAAGTAGGGTGTTTTTTCCCTGCTTGTCCCTCTCTCTCTCTCTCTCTCTCTCTCTCTGGAAGAGACGATCCAACTTGATGAAAGATTCATTTCGCTCACGATTTATACCATATTTGTCTTTAAACGAAAGAAAATGGCTGCAATGTGTCCGGATTAGGAAAAACTGGCCATCATAACTAGCAAGACCGGTCGAATGACTCTCGAGCGCATGTCGCACTTTGACGATCACGATCGCGCTCACCTAACCGCAAAGTGAGTCTGCACACGATCCTCTCTCAACGACCTTCATCATAAACGCACTAACCACAATGACATCGAGACGTTATACTTTTCAATATATATTTAAGTCTATCATCAACTTTTCATCAAAAAACCAAAAAACTCCAATTATTTATATCGCATTTTATTATAAACACTCGTGACAGCGGTGGGATTTAAAAAATAAATTCCAATTTCAAAACATCCATAACAATTAAAATTGTTTAAAAAAATTTCAATTTAGTAACAAGCAACGAATAGATCAAGAGGAAGACAAAATTTTCAGGTCAACAATCACAGGTCAATGGGCAAATACAACTTCGAAATTTTCGGTCAAAAGGCGAACAAGAATTTAATCACACAGGTCAATAAGGTGAACAGAACATTCCAAAAAATAGACAAACAACCACAAAATTCGATGGTTAATCGAACATAACCTTCAAAAATAAGGTCAAAAGTTATTACTTTTGTAACGTAGTGACTGTGCTCTTAACATTTACGTCCATCGCAGGTCAACGCGAACAATACTTTAAAGATCAATCTTTAAATAATCAACATGTAGGTCAAAAAACGGAAACAACCTTTAAAATTCAGGTCAACAAAGGAAGCTAATATTTAAGGCAAGGTTAAAATTTGAAATCGTTAAAGGGTCAAGGTACGAACGCAAACTTTAAATTTAAGTCAAAAAGCAAACACTTTGAAAAATCAGGTCAACTTTAAGGTCAAAAAGTGGAAATAACTTTCAAAATTTAGGTCAACAAAAGAGGTTGAAATAAGGTTGTATAAGGTGAAAAATGTTAGTGTGTAGAAACGAACATAACCTTGAAAATTCAGGTCAACATTAGTAGTTAATTAAACATAAGCTCCAAAAATAAGTTCAAAAATAGTAGGTAAGGTAGTGACTGTGCTTTAAAATTATATTTCAGTCGCAGGTCAAAAGGCGAACATTTCTTCAAATATTTGGTCAATTCGTAGGTCAAAATCGGAAATAACCTTTAAAATTAAAGCCAACAAAAGCGGCTAATACCTAAGGTTAAGAGGTCAAAAAGTCAAACGAACATAACCTTGAAAATTCAGGTCAAAATTAGTAGTTAATCAAACATAACCTCCAAAAAGAAGTTCAAAAATAGTAGGTAAGGTAGTGACTGCTTTAAAATTTTATTTCAGTCGCAGGTCAAAAGGCGAACATTTCTTCAAATATTAGGTCAATTCGTAGGTCAAAAATGGAAATAATACTTTAAATATTAGGTCAATTCGTAGGTCAAAAACGGAAATAATACTTTAAATATTAGGTCAATTCGTAGGTCAAAAACGGAAATAATACTTCAAATATTAGGTCAATTCGTAGGTCAGAAACGGAAATAACCTTTAAAATTAAAGCCAACAATAGCAGCTAATACCTAAGGTTAAGAGGTCAAAAGGTCAAGAAACAAACATAACCTTGAAAATTCAGGTCAACATTAGTAGTTAATCAAACATAACCTCCAAAAATAAGTTCAAAAATAGTAGGTAAGGTAGTGACTGTAAAATTTTATTTCAGTCGCAGGTCAAAAGGCGAACATTTCTTCAAATATTAGGTCAATTCGTAGGTCAAAATCGGAAAGAAGCTTTAAAATTGAAGCCAACAAAAGCGGCTAATACCTAAGGTTAAGAGGTCAAAAGGTCAAGAAACGAACATAACCTTGAAAATTCAGGTCAAAATTAGTAGTTAATTAAACAGCGAAATTAAGGTCAAAATTCACAAATAAAGAGGCAAAATAATGATTATACCTGAATTCGATGAAATTGTTCTTATTACTATCATTATCTAAAAAAAAAGAAGATAATAATAGCGATTCGAAAGTTTCAAAATGCCCAATTTTACTACCATAAAATATAATATGTACACATCCTTTTAATATAGATATAGACTTGGAACCATTAGACTATCGTGATAAATGAAACCGCAAATTCTGTAGTCGTTATTCTTGTAAAAGTATCAAACCTCCAAGAATGCTATATATATTATATAGCTTTTGGAATTTGTAATTATATCGATATAAATGTGAAAATAAGGTTTTAACATTTAACGTAACTATGGTTAAAAGGAATGGAATTACTGGAGTGTGCTGGAAGGTCAATGTGCGGTTAGCGGCTTGAGAGCTATATATATACACTAATTTTTGAGGAGGCCAAGCCAGAATCTTTATTCTCGCAAGTATTTTCCAGGAAACGAAATATATTAATTATTTATAGTATGCAATTTTTTTTCAACCATTCTTAAAATTACCTTTTTAAAAAAAGTCTCTCGCTTAATTATTATATTTCATTTCAACATCAAATAAATTTTCAAAAACCTCTCTCCGTTCCTTTTTTCTCTTCTCTTTTTGCATTAAAAGAGCCATAAATTTTTAAATTGGCCCAAATTTGTCGAATTAGCGTAAAACAAAATATGATAATAAAAATGATAATTAAGAAAATTTTGAATTATTTCATTTTCTAGTTCGCTTAAACAAAAAAAAAAAAAAAAATGAGTTAAAAAATAAAAAGTTACTAAAATAGTGGCAAGCAGAAAGATCGTTGTAAAAATGAGTTCGAAGAGCGTCGATCGAGTCACGATTCAATTAAAGTTGGTTGGGATATTATATTGCTCGAGATGAGTCGCGATAAATCTTTAAAATTTGAAGCTACAGCATGACTCGTGACGCACTGCCGGATTTAATTAAACGGAAGTCGGAAGTTAACGGGCGTGTGGACCAACCAAGTAGAAAGCATCAGGACAGTGTAGTACGCAATATATAGCATATACATTTTATCAAAATTAATCCAATCTAATCTTACTATTATGTTCAATTTCGTTGCTGTCAATATATCACATATCGAAACAAATTAAATGATTATCGAAAACAAACTTAATTGTCTCATACTGTTATGATACTTGTATGATATTATTATGATACTGTATGATACTATATGATACTTGTATCATAGTGTATGATACCTGTATGATACTGTATGATACCTGTAAGATACTTGTATGATACTGTATGATACTCGTATGGTACTTGTATCATATTGTTATGATATAGTTACGATACTTGTATCATATTGTTATGATATAGTTACGATACTTGTATCATATTGTTATGATACTTTTCTGATACTTGTATGATACGGTATGATACTTGTATGATACTGTATGATACTCGTATGGTACTTGTATCATATTGTTATGATACTTTTATGATACTTATATGATACTTGTATCATATTGTTATGATACTTGTATCAAACTATTATGATACTAGTATTATACTTGTATTATAGTGTTATGATATTGTTACGATACTTCTATCATATTGTTACGATACTTATATCATATTGTTATGATACTGTTGTGATACTTGTATCATTGTGTATGATACCTGTATGATACTTGTATGATAATTGTATCAAACTATTATGATACTTGTATTATACCTGTATCATAGTGTTATGATACTTGTATTATACTGTGTAGTGTATGATACTTGTATGATACTGTATGGTACTTATATCAAACTGTTATGATACTTGTATTATACTTGTATCATAGTGTTATGATACTTATATCATATTGTTGTGATACTTGTATCATAGTGTATGATACCTGTATGATACTTGTATGATACTGTATGGTACTTGTATCAAACTATTATGATACTTGTATTATACCTGTATCATAGTGTTATGATACTTGTCTCATACTGTATCATACTTGTAACATAGTGTTATGCTTGTATTATACTGTATCATACTTGTATCATACTGTATCATACTTGTATCATACCTACAAGTATCATAACAGTATGATATCTCTATTATATTGTTCTGATTCTCTTATGATATTTGTATCATTGTATTATACGTGTATGATACTGGTATCACAGTGTTATGATTGTAACATAAATTTGAGGTTTTTTTTTGCTTTTTGGCCTAAAGCTACTCTTTTTTGATTTTTTTTTTAAAGTTAAAAATGCCTAAAATTAAATTTCAATCTTACGCCCCTGCTTAAATATACATGTATTGTTTCACTTTTAGTTAAATGTATAAATACAATTAATTTTTGTTTTCATTGTGTAATTGTTTTGTAATTTTTTTGTGTTCTATTTGTTGAATTGAATGAAATTAAAAAGTTTTTAAGTAAGTCGTCGTCGTCGTCATCAAGGCGATGAAATGCAGAAAGTTGCAAGACTTTATCACACGGCTGAATCTTGCGAAGGCAGCAGTAGCAGCATCTCGTGTCTCGGATCACGACCGTATCGATTTCGTTGGCACTAGTGTGTTTCTCGTGTTTATATCGTCAAGTTCCACACTATATACGTATACTTTGGTAAGGTGCACGTTTCCCGGTATAAAGAACGATTGTTGAAAATATTCTCCTATTTTTTTGCTCTCTCATTACGATGAGCTATTTTAATAATAATATTTTTCTGCGACGTTGTAAACTATATATATATATATATATATATTTGATTTTTACTAAACAAATATTTTTTCATTACCTAATTATTTCTATAACTTATTATTATTATTTTAATTAATTTTTTTTTATTTCTGTATTTTTATAATCAATTGTATTGCCGATGATGAAAAATATGGAATATAATATATCTTGTTAAAAAAAAAAAAAAATCAAGTGCCTTTAACGAAGGAACTCACAAAGTCATCATCAACGAATCACCCACACGTCGTCGTCGTCGTCGTTGTCCCTTGTCCGAGGATTAGAGTCCCATTTAATCCACCCTCCTCGAGTTTTACTTATCGAAAATATATATCGGTTGTCACGCTCTCATATCCGGCTACAAAGGGCGGATCAAAGAAATGTATTAGACGCCCGAGGGAGCTTTCGGAAAAAGCTCCACAGGCGGTCAACACCCTTCCGCACAGATTATCAAGCGCGCAATGCAGATTGAAAGGTGCAACTGTAAGCGTCATATGTTGTTTTATTACACAGATTCGACAACCCAATAAAAATCAGATATTGTCTTTATGATACATATACTCATTCTGTCTTTTTACATATACATCTACAAGTATCATACTGGTAAATGCTATTAATTACTCTCCCAATTACTAACGTAATAATAATATTACACAACTGACATATTACAACTTACTCTATTAAAAATATCACAATTCTATCATAAAAATATTATACCTGTATCATACTAGTATCATAATTATATACATGTATCATACTAGTATCATACTATTATATACTTGTATCACACCTGTATTATACTATTATATACATGTATCATACTAGTATTATACTGCTAATATACTAGTATCATACACGATTCATACTTGTATTATACTTGTATCATACTAGTATCATACATGTATAATATTTTATAATGCCAGTATCATACCAGTATCGTACTTGTATCATACCTATATCATATCTGCATCAGACTTGTATCATACTTGTATCATACCTCTATCATAACTGTATCATACCTGTATCATACTTGTATCATACCTGTATCATACTTGTATCATACTTATATCATTCTAGTATCATGCCTGTATCATACTAGTATCATAACGGTATCATGCCTGTATCATACTTGTATCATGTCTGTACCATATCTGTATCATACTTATATTGTACTTGTTATTTGTGTCATAAAATCATATGTATCATTAGTTCAAGTATCAATATATTACAAAAGTATCATACAGAATTATATTTTTATGATACACGCGCTTAAAGCAAAAAAAAAATTATGAAGCTTATACTTTCTTATTTTTTTTTGCGTATATATATTCGCACATCTTTTGCCTCGGTATTTTAGAAATTTTCTATATGTTATGTTCACTGGAATATTCGAGGGACCCCGGATGGAAAAGTTTATTTTCAGAATATTATGTTAAAAGCGAACGCATGAACCCGCTAGCGGAAATTCAATTTACTTGCGACTTTAGAATTCACTGATGTGCGATTATTGTATACGAAACGTATATATATATATATATAATTTAAAGAAGAAAAAAAACACACACACAATAATTGACAAAGTGAACGGTTCAAATATAAAAAAACATGAGAAGTTTTAAAGTGGAAGAAATTATAATTACAAAGACCACAATTGAAAATTAAAAAAATCATTCAAAACTTTTGGTGCGCTTAATATTTTTCCCCTCACTGATTTTTTGGACCATCATTTCGATACTCGTTTGCCAGAAGGGCAGTTTGTTTATATAGCAAGTCACATTCAAAATAAGTGGCATATAGGGTCACATCCACTGTGTGGCACATTAATAAATTTAATAACTCGCTTAAATCTAATGGGTATATAAAGTAACTTCAAGCTTTCTTTCACATATACATATATGCGTATGTATAGGTATATATGTATTGAAATTATCTGCAAGTAATATCTTTCAAATTTTTTTTCAAATTTTTTGAAACCAATATGATACTTGTATGATACACAATATGATACTTGTATGATACAAGTATCATAATAGTATACTAATATCAAACTTGTATATTTGTATCCTACTACTGTACTTGTATCATACTTGTATGATACTTGTATGTATCATACAAGTATAATGCAGGTATGATACAAGTATGGTATAAGTATAATACAGGCATGATACAAGAATGATACAAGTACACTAGTATAATACAAATATACAGGTATAATGTAAGTATACTATTATGATATTCGTGTCATACTTGTATCACACCTGTATTATACTTGTCTGATACATACAAGTATCACAAGTATTATACAAGTATCATAATAGTATACTTACATTATACCTGTTTATTTTTATCATACTAGTGTACTTTTATGATACTTGTATCATATTTGTTTCATACTTGTATAATACTTGTATCATAATTGTATCATACTTGTATCATACTTGTATCATAAAAGGATGATACAAGTATGATACAAGTATTATACAAGTATGAAACAAATATATGATACAAGTATTATAAAAGTATGATACAGTTATGATAAAAGTATGATACAGTTATGATAAAAGTATGATACAAGTATGATACAAGTATGATACAAGTATGATAAAAGTATGATACAAGTATGATAAAAGAATGATACAATCATGAGACAGATATAATACAAGTTTGAAACAAATATGATACAAGTATGATACAAGTATGATACAAGTATGATAAAAGTATGATAAAAGTATGATACAAGCATGATACAGGTATGATACAAGTATGATACAGGTATGATACAGTTATGGTACAGGTATGATACAAGTATGATACATGTATGATACAAGTATGATACAAGTATGATACAGTATGATAAAAGTATGATACAAGCATGATACAGGTATGATACAAGTATGATACAGGTATGATACAGTTATGATACAGGTATGATACAAGTATGATACATGTATGGTACAATTTCAATATCAAGTATGTGAAAAAATGTAGTAAAATGAAATTATAATTAAAAAAAGAAAAACGCAAATTGTTGACACATAAAAGCAAAAAGGAATCATTTGATTTGATTTGATTACATAAAAGTTAACTAAAAGTGTTTTTTTCCCTCTTCTCAGTGAATATTTGTATATAATACAAATTCGTTGAATTTCTATATATACGGGTCAAGCATGGTAGTAACAGTTTCGTAATATTCGAGCAAATAACATCCGACTACCTCGTGTACTAACTGTAGATTTAGTTGGTTGAGCGACATACAAGGGGAAGAAGGGTGAAGTGGGAGAGAGGGGGGGTGGAGGGTTGAGGGGGAAGTTTACTATATTTGGGGGAGGCTCCCCCAATATATACACACGAAACACATAGTGGGTAATGTCCCACTGCCAATCGACCCTTTCGAACAGAGGGTCTGCCCTATGATTTGTAGTCAAGTAATTCCCCCCCCCCCCCCCCCCACTCCTACACCCTTTCTGTTATATATATATATATGTTTTGTCTCACTGTGTCTTCCTTCCCTTCGCGTATAATTCAATGTTATTTTCTCCTTTTTGCAGATTATATCCTCTCTCTCTCTCTCTCTCTCTCTCTCTCTCTCTCTCTCGAAAAAAGGGGTGGGGGTGGTGGTACAATTTCTATAGTGACAGAATTCTACTGTTGGTTAGTCAACCCTATATATATATGTATAATAGTAGAATGTGGCAGTTAGTCGATTACTATTGGCATTGTATTGTCACGACGTTTACCGGAGAAATTGAGAAAAAGGAGGGATGGGGGTGAGGGGGACAGAGATGGAGTGGGGAGAAAAGGGAGAAACGAGAGGCGTTTTTCAGTGATTATGATTCAATGCTTCGGTGATTCACCGGTAAAAACATGCTCTCCAAAAGGGGGATAAACTCATCTGCCTTTAGAAAAGAAGAGTTTTTTATTTCACAAAAAAATTCCACGAACTTTAATACGAAATAAGAATAATACGAAATAAGAAACGTTTCATGGAACACAAGTGTCAGTTAAAACAAAAAAAAAACATGTATTTTTTCTTCGTCATACACGATAATAATTTTTGCAAGAAAAATTGATGACTAGTTTGTAAACAAAAAAAAAATCTTCCACCTGGCGATTTTGAATTACAATAATTATTACAAAAATTTAAAGAAATTGAAAATACTTCTAGAGTGTAAATTCCATGACTGAACAAATCGATAGGAATTTTGAAACAATCAAAATAATGTACCAGTATCGAGTAAATTGACAATATAGGTCAGCATAACCTCAAAATTGAAAATTCCCCAAAATTGACCAACTTTACATTTTTTTTTTTTTTTTTTTTTTTGAAAGTTAATCAACTTTCAAACCTAAATCTAGGATTGGAGAATTTTCGATGTCAAGTTCTTGACTCGGGTATAATATATAAAGACGATCGGATTTACGAGCCAGGAAGAAAGCGCAAAACTTGTACAATGCAAATCGAAAAGTTTTGAAATCCCGATAACTATTTTCCTTATTTAAAAGGCCAATTCAGAATTCATCACTTTTGAAACTCTGAATGTCTTAAAATTTAATTTAAATTTCATTGAATTGGAAATGAGTTGCGTTTTATAATTAATTAAAATTCCAAGTGTGAGAATTTAATTAACTTGATAATATAAATTGTAATTTTATTAAATATATATATCTATATATCGGCAGGAGAGAGGATATATTTCAATTTTGGCGCGCGATAATAATTATTGTTAACCGAGTGGCTGGATGGAGCGAAAAAAAAGAGAAAGAGAGAGAGAGAGAGAGAGAGAGAAAAAATAGAGGAACCTGAAGTACAGTTCACGATATATAACACATTCCCATTAATTATCCCGCAGTGAGCAGCGCGGGGTTCCCTAATTATCCCGAAAAAGCCGGAGGCCATTGGTTCGCGAACTCGACTAATTTATGAATGAATTCTCTCTCTCTCTATTATTCTCTCTCTCTCCAAAACCCAAATAACGGACAATCAGAAAAACATTCTTAAAAATCGTCACAGATTTTATCTTTTCCTAATACTTTCATTTATCGTCAATATAATTATATTTCATTATATTATAATATTATAATTATCGTCAATATCGTATGATACAAGTATGATACAAGTATGATATAAGTATGATACAAGCATGTTACAAGCATGTTACAGGCATGATACAAGTATGATACAGGTATGATACAGTTATGATACAGGTATGATACACGTATGATACAAATATGATAGTTATGATAAACTTTTTCACACACTTGATATAGAAATTGTACCAGACATGTATCATACTTGTATCATACCTGTATCATAACTGTATCATACCTGTATCATACCTGTATCATAACTGTATCATACTTGTATCATACTTTTATCATACTTGTATCATACTTGTATCATACCTATATCATAACTGTATCATACCTGTATCATACCTGTATCATGCTTGTATCATACTTTTATCATGCTTGTATCATACTTTTATCATACTTGTATCATACCTGTATTATAACTGTATCATACCTGTATTATAACTGTATCATACCTGTATCATACTTGTATCATACCTGTATCATGCTTGTATCATACTTTTATTATTCTTGTTTCATACTTTTATCATACTTGTATCATACTTGTATCATACTTGTATCATGCTTGTATCATATTATAATTATAATATTTATTATTTTAATTTAATACAGAAAAAAATTTTTTATTACCAAATTTACAATTTAGAAATCAATTTGGATTTTGGAAATAATCCTGAATTATCGTTTTATTTGTTAAAATGTTAAAAACAAATTTTTAATTTGAGGTTATGTCGATTTGGAAAAAGAAAAAAATTCGAAAATTAGAAATCAATTTGGAAAACATTCCTAATTATTCTTTTATGACTTGACAGACTTGACAGAACCAAAAAAAAATAAATAAATAAATAAAAAAATAAATAAAATAAAAAAAGAAATCAGTGGCGCGCGAATTTACGAGAAAAAAGTACGCGTGTAAATTCAAGATAAATATCTTACGGCTCGGTACGCGGCATCGATGACCCTGGTCTTTCTTTTTATAACCAATATACCATAACAAAAAAGACACGCGAGATTTCACGCGGCTATGTGAACCAATTTTTTTTTCCCTCCCTTTCAGCTCTCGATATTAAACGCACAGTTCACTGAGTTGTTTATCGCGTTGAACCAGATTCATACTTTTTTCGTCGCACAATAATTCATATCTCAAAAGAAGAAGAAAAAGAAGAACGATAGAGAAAAATCATACCGCGAGAATCTTGGTTTAACAAGAAAGGGGGAAAAAAAACCAAAATCCCAAAATCAGAGAGTTATTCAATGAAAGCAGAATTTATTCCGTGGAAAAAATTGATCAGAAAAGTCTCTTGACGCGAATGAATCGAGTGAATAGTTTGCGAGTTATCGAAGGGAAATTGCTGATTGGCGCGCAGTCACGCGTCACTGATTGGCGCGTCATTTGCCATGCGCCAAACGCGCACCAATCCAGTGAGGGAAATTTAAATCCTCTCTTATTTCTAAACGCTTCAATCAATTTTTACACTGTAAAAGAATTTTCTATTTATTTTTTTTTTCATCTTCTTTTCTAATATAAAAACTATTTTCAATTATTTTAATTTTTCTCGCAAAAAATTTCTTCTCATCGATTAAAAATTCACAAAAATAGAAAAAAATAAAAAAAAAACTATTTTCAATTATCTTAATTGTTCTCGCAACAAATTTCTTCCCATCGATTAAAAATTTACAAAAAAAAAAAAAAAAAAAAAAAAACTATTTTCAATTATTTTCATTATTTTCGAAAAAAATTCTTCCTTTCGATTAAAAATTTAGAAAATAGAAAAAAAAACTATTTTCAATTATTTTCATTATTTTCGAAAAAAATTCTTCCCCTCGATTAAAAATTTACAAAAATAGAAAAAGATAAAAAAAATGGAAAATAGAGAAATTAATATATATAGAAAGTAAAACAAAAAAATATATTCATGAAACGAGCGATAAAATTGTGGAGACTATAAAATTCAAATAGCCATATAGTAATAAAGCGAATCGTATATTACGATTGGCTGACATTTTTAGATATTCAATTACTTCGATATAATTCACTGTCGTGTTGATCGCAAAAGTGGATGAATAAATCGGTCATCTCTCTGTTACATTTGCAGACAATATATTCAACGTGACGGGATGTGAGTGAAAGAGACAAAAAAATTAAAAAACGAACAAAAGAAAAAAGAAATCTTTTTTTGAAAAATAAAAAAATAATTTCCCTAATTAAAAAAATAATGAATGGAATTCTATAATTTTTAGAAAAAAATTAAAATGGGAAAAATAAATTGAAAGTAAAGGTTAATTATTTTCTCGACTAAATACAGAAATAAAATAAAGAGAGAGAGAGAGAGAGAGATTTTTCTCACTTCATAGAAAATAATTTTTTTTTTTGTTTTTTCTTTCTTTCTTGAGGTCAGACGGCATTTAGCAGACATCAACAATACTTAAGGAGGCAAAACCTCTGGTAGCCAAGTTTTTTTTTGTTATATTATTCGAGAAATAGTGTCTCATTTTGCCGCCATTTGAAAAAGGAAAAAGAAAAAGAACTCTAAGCAGAATAAATCAATTTGCAATATAGCGGCAATTTCTTCATCTCTGTGAATTTCTTTCTCAAGAACAAAAACAATGCAGTTAAAATTCAATTAAAAATTAAAAATTAAAACGAAATTAACAAAAAAAATTTAATAAAATAGTGGCATAAAAAATTAATAAACAAATTTTTTTTAAATTAATAAGCAAAAAGAACAAAAAATATTAATAAACAAAAATAAACAAAAATAACAAAAAAATACAAAAAAATAATAAACAAAAATTAACAAAAATAACAAACAAAAAAATACAAAAAAATAATAAACAAAAATTAACAAAAATAACAAAAAAATACAAAAAAATAATAAACAAAAATAACAAAAAGAATAATAAAAAAAATAAATAAACAAAAATAACAAAAAATAACACAAAAAAAGTTACAGGTCAAAATACTAACAAAATTTTAACATTTAGGTCAATATTCACAGTGAAGAAAAGAGACTTGTAAAATCTATAGGTCCAAAATTGAGGTACAAAATAAGAGGTCAATTGACAAATGCATTAGTTCAAAATTAAGGTCAAATTTACAGGTCAAAATACTAATAAATAAAACCAACGTCAAAAGGCGAATATAACCTCAAAATTAAGGTCAAAATTGACCTATAAAAAGCGAATATAAGCAATAAAAACGAAAACTTCAACATTTAGGTCAAAATTAACGTACAAAAAAGCGAACATAACCAATTAAAATAAAAACCTAAAAATTTAGGTCAAAATTAACCAACAAAAAAGCGAACATAACGAATAAAAACGGAAACCTAATAATTTAGGTCAAAATTAACCAACAAAAAAGCGAACATAATCAATAAAAACGAAAACCTAAAAATTTAGGTCAAAATTCACAGGTAAGAAAACGAATATAACCTCAAAATTTAGGTCAAAATTAACCCACAGAAATGCAAACAAAACCAAAAAACCACAAAATCTACAAATTTAGGTCAAAATTCACAGGTAAAAAAAGTCGAACATAACCTCAAAATTTACATCCAAAATTGACAAATTAGAAGAGCGAAATAATAAAAAAAATACAACAATTGAGTAAAAATTAAGATCAATTTCTATAATAAAATCTATAATGGAAAAATAAAAAAAATAAATAAATAAAAAATTACCTCCAACAGATTGAATAAAAATAGAGAGATATAAATTGTAGAAAATTTGAAAATCACTTGTATTGTTTTTTATTTCTATAGAAATTTTTCTATCTACATATAATAGTGAATTAAAAAAAAAAAAAAGAGGAGAAAAAAAATAGTATTTAGTCAAGTACGTGATAGATGTGCGCGTGGCAATCGCGTATAAATGCGAATGGTTTTCAGAATGCATATCAATCCCAGTGCAGAGGGTTCGATTTTCTATTGAGCCGGTCGTTAGTTTTCCACAGGACAGCAGAAATACAATGTCATCGCACTCGCTGCTGCGTTTATATCAACCGCGCTCTCTCACCCTCTTTCCCCCCTCACCCCCTTTGTCCCACGAAAATCTCACTCTCTCTCTCTTTCTCGTTCACTAACACCAAATCCTCGCATCCAGTAAATATAACTCGACGCTGACAAGTGTCGACGAGGGTTTCATCCAAGCACCATTGAAAATTGTTCCAGAATCACCAAGTTTATATCGTGATACACTGTCCGCGATCATTTCGAATAAAATTTTCCAATTAGTTTCATTTTTTATTTGCTACTTTTCTCACTTTATTTACCGAGATTCGAAGAGAGAAAGAAAACAAAAATTTACAAAAAAAAAAAAGTAAAATTGTTTCAACCCAATTTGTTTTTATTTGAGGTTATGTTGAATTTTCGGGAAAAAAAATTTTTTCCGATTTTTCAATTTTACAGAAAAAATTGTTCACTCGGGATGAAATTATTTAGATTGGAAAAAATCGTAAATGTTACGTTTTTCAGAAATTAGAGCCACTTAAACTTTCGAGGTGAGGGCAAATTCATAACGTATTTTCCTGCAATTTTGCCTTTCTTTAGTAAAATTTGCAAAAACAGTAAAATTTATGTTTCAGCCCAATTTGCTTTTATTTGAGGTTATGTTCGATTTTCAGGAAAAAAA
>JUFY01029333.1:0-24848 GCA_001855655.1 Leptopilina clavipes | reverse complement strand
TCTTACTACTGAGACGAAGGTATTAAGATATGTCTGACTGAAGACTGACTTAAACTACTGATATTTAAAATTTACTGTTTTGTCTGACGTAAAATTGCTCTTACTACTAAGAAGAAATTTTCAAATAAATTTGTTTTGTCTGACTGAGGACTGACTTAAACTACTAATATTTAAATTTTACTGTTTTGTCTGACTTAAAATTGCTCTTACTACTGATATTACAGTTATACCACTTAAAAACATTCTGTCTGACTAAAATAAAATTCTAATTAAAATTCTACTTTACTGCGAATTTTCCACTTTACGCAGAATTTTACTTTATGTTGAGTAAGGATTTTAAAATAAAAAATGCAGCGCATTGGAACATTATCAATCGAATGACGCTTTCAAGTAAAGGAATAAACCTAGACGAGAGAGATAAGCATTTATTATTGAATTAACTCTCTCTCTCTCTCTCTCTCTCTCACTGATTAGCGAAAAGATTCTCAACTGTTATTGCTAACATTGTTACTAAATGTGCAAAATCACATTTTAGCTAAAGCATTATCGTAGTCAAATAACTTCTCAGAATATATATATACGCTTCTTTGCGTAACTTGCGTTTTGAATTACAAGATTAACTGAGTCTAGTATGCCTCACTAGTACAAAGCAAGTTTCCACTTCAAAATGAGAGGTTTACGATGTATCTAATGACGTTATTAAAGTCACACTTGCATGAAAGTCGAGCGTTTATGTGAAGCGAGAGCGAGAGAGAGAGAAAGCGAAATCCCAAGGCAGTGGTAAATTTCTTGTCAGTAATGGAGGTAAACTAAAATAAACAGGAAGGTTATCGTGTGCATCCTTCCTTCCTTTCTCATTTTGTGTTTTGATGCACTCTTTATTTCTGTCCCACTTTGCCTATTGTTCCCAAGATGTAGGTAAACTCAATGAGCATGACTTTGTCGACAACTCTAACGAGAGGAAAATGCAAAGCATCTATTTTATACAACATTTCGAGAAGTTCATGAGGACTTGACATTTGACAAAAGGATGAGAGAAAATCTGAAATATTACAGAGATGGAAATTTAATTTTGATAAGTCTATATCAACTCTTCAAAATTATTTTCCATTCTAAAGATTTTTAATTAGAATAAATTATGGAAAATGTCTTCTAATAGTGTCTAAGAATAGGACACGTCAAATATTCTTCCCTGAGTAGCAATTACGTAATTTGATTTCAATTTGACGTCGAAGTCATTTTAGATAGGTGAAAATTAATGTTTTTCGATTGATAAATAAATTTACTAAATACTGTAACAATCGATATTGAAAAATATTTCAAATGTGTCTGACTAAAACATGTTTTAACTACTGACAGTTGAATTATACAAATTTGGGGTAACTTTCAATACTGAAATCAGAAATTGATTAAAATTGAATGTTACACAGATTTTGAGTTTTTGTGTCTCCCTGAAGACTGACTTATACTACTGAGATCAAGATTTCAAGTTATTATACCTGATTGAAGACTGACTTTTAATAAGACGAAGATTTTTATTATGCCTGACTGAATATTGACTTATACTACTAAGATTTTTGTTTTAAGTTATTATGTCTGACTGAATACTGACTTATACTACTGAGAAAAAGATTTCAAGTTATTATACTTGACTTAAGGTTGAATTATACTGAAACGAAGATTTTTATTATGCCAGAATGAATATTGACTTATACTACTGAGATTTTTGTTCTAAGTTATTATGTCTGACTGAATACTGACTTATACTACTGAGAAAAAGATTTAAAATTATTATACCTGATTGAAGACTAAATTTTAATAAGAAGAAGATTTTTATTATGTCTGACTGAATATTGACTTATACTACTGAGATTCTTGTTTTATGTTATTATGTCTGACAGAATACTGACTTATACTACTGAGAAAAATATTTAAAGTTATTATACCTGATTGAAGGCTGAATTATACTGAGACAAAGGTTTTTATTATGCATGACTGAATATTGACTTATACTACTGACATTTTTATTTTAAGTTATTATGTCTGACTGAATACTGACTTATACTACAGAAAAAAAGATTTCAAGTTATTATACCTGATTGAAGGTTGATTTATACTGAAACGAAGATTTTTATTATGCCTGACTGAATATTGAATTATTGACTTATACTACTGTGACCTAGATTCTGATTTATGTCTGACTGAAGACTGACTTGTACTACTGATATTTGAAATTTATTCTTTTGTCTGACTTAAAATTACTCTTACTACTATAATAGTACAGTTATATATATCCCTTTAATCACTTCTCATGTTTAATAAAAAAAATAATAAAATAAATAATTTCTTACTTATAATTTATCTATTTTGTTTCAGATGTTGGCTTAGAAGATTAATAATCTTTATTCGTAAGTAAAAACATTTCATTATTTTTGAATTTTTGAATTTTTTTCTCTAACAATGAAAGATTGAAAAAGTATTAAAATATTATCATATTTCAATTCTCTAATGCGTTTTGATAATTCAAAATATATTTTCAAGTCTCACGAGAATAAAAGAGATCCAGAAAGATTGTAAATTTTGAAAGTAAACGCAATTTCACTTTTTATGACGGGAATTTATTATCAAAGTATAATGTTTTGTACACGTGTAAAGAACAAACGTAAGAAAAGTAACTTTGAAATACTTTTTTGATCCTTTTGATGTACATATCCATCGTGCAAACTTTTCCAAGACCAGCTGAACACTTTTATAGACTCTTGAAGAAGTACTTGAAAATGTGGTTTATCTTTTCTCCATAACAACACATTCATGATCCTTTTAACTTGATAAAAATTTTATCATTGATAACGATTTAATTTGCACGTTAAATATTTTTTATGTTTGTCATGTCCCCTTATCAAACTTTTAAGTATTCATTGATAACGATGCCAAAAATCTCTTAAATAGAAAAACCATTTTGTAAAAACTATCACAAGTTTGTAAGCTTTAATTCCTTATCCAAAAGAAAATATTATTCTCGATAAGTTAATCGATATAGACAACAGTGGTTTTAAGTCCTGTAGGGATCAGGAATAAAATTCTTCACATTATTAACGAGCAAAAGTGGACCATTATCTCCATTTCGGATCTCTCACCGAATAAGTTCTTAAGATTCTTTTCCCTTTTTGCCATTTTGGATTGCGAGTGGTTCGTGGTGCGAATCGTTTGGCAGAACTTTGTGAATCGCGTCCACTTATTCATGTCCAGAACTCGTTGGCAAATCCCTCTGGCAAAGGAGGCTGTAGGTTGAGATGAGTCCTGTAGGATGCCGGTAGTTGGAGGATCTTTTGAAAGTTTTATGAAGTGGTGGAAGGGGGATGGCGCGTTTGTCTCTGGTGATTTCAAGTCTGGAATATCGTGCTGTATATCAAACTGTGTCTACACGGCCGACTTGAAAGGAACATTTCTTGTCAGGATTTAATGAAACTTAACAGAATTAAAAAATTACATCGTGTTCAAAAATAAGGGAAAGTTTGTCAGGAGGAAATAATAATAATAATAATAATAATAATAATAACAATAATAATAATATTAATAATTATAATAATAATTGAAAAGTTCCAACTGAAACGAAGATTAGAAGTATTTAAATTGTTATAAGTCTGGCTGAAGATTGACTTATACTACTTATATTCGAAACGGATGTTATGTATGACTAATGACTAACTTATACTACTAAAATCAAAATTTACTGAAAATTAAACGTTTTGTCCAAATGAGCCGAAAATTAGACGAATTTTAATTGTTATGTCTGACTGAACACTGACTTATACTACTGAAACAAAGATTGCAAGTCAATATGTCTGACTAAAGACTGACTTATACTACTAAGGCTAAGATTTTTGTTATGTCTGACTGAAAACTGACTTGTACTACTGAAACGAAGATTGTAAGTCAATATGTCTGACTAAAGACTGACTTATACTACTGAGGCTAAGATTTTTGTTACGTCTGACTGAAAACTGACTTGTACTACTGAAACGAAGATTGCAAGTTAACATGTCTGATTAAAGACTGACTTATACTACTGAGGATAAGATTTTTGTTACGTCTTACTGAAAACTGACCTGTTCTACTGAATAGAAGATTTCAAGTTGTTATGTCGGCGTGGAAACTGACTTGTACTACTGAGATGAAGATTTTTATTACGTCTAACTTAACACTGGCTTATGCTTCTTAAACGAAGATTTAAAGTTAATACGTCCGACTGAAAACTGACTTATACTACTGAAATAAAAATTTACTTACAATTGCACGTCTTGTCTGACTTTAGGTTGACTTATACTACTGATATTTAAAATTTACTGCTTTGTCTGACAAAGAATGACTGTTACTACTGAAATTATGAAAAGTTAGTAAAGAGAAGTTTCTTTTTTAGTATTCTATGGAAAAGAATTTGAAATTAATTGAAAAAAATATTAAAAGCATTTTTTTGGTGTCAAGTTTGTGTTCCAAGCAACGTAGACGAAACATTCCAATTTATATCAGTAGATCATCGACAGCAAGCAAAGGGTTTTTTTTTCGATTTAAAGTTGAAATTTCCCTTGGGAAAATACTTGGGTTGGGGGGGGGGGGAATTAAGAAAAATTGTGCCACGCTCGTTCGTATCAATAAAGTAATTACTTCGCAGCTTTCATTAGTAGTTAACTGAGGTCCGCGATGGCGATATTACGATACATCGCGCTTCCGGATCACGTAATTCTTCGGTGAACCGACCAAGAACGCTTCCAGCCAATCGCCGCTCTCGACCATGCAATAAATCTTCGTTCGGTTTCGAGTCACTGCGGCATTTTCTTTTATTTTCCAAAGCCCATTCACCAAGAAAGACGGTTAATAAAGAAGAATCGATCATACAGGAGTTCTTGTAAGAAAGAGAAAAAAAACACACGTATTCAAAACTTCAATAAAAACATTATTTGTAGAAAAAAAAAACTGAAAACATGATCAGATTTATGTTATATGGATTTTCCATTTCCATTTTCCATTTTGACATTGAACAGTCAAAATATACATATTCATTTATGTTTTTCTCTTGCAATTTTCCACCTTATTCGATGGCCTCGCTTTGGGTTTAAAAAATGTAAAAAAAAAATTTGGGGAAAAGAGGGACAATATTCAGGATAAACTGTTCATTCTCTGGGTGGAAAAAAAAGAAGAAATTTTGCTAAATGTTGCGTGAACTGAGGAGAAACGAATGTCGGTCACGATAAATCTTTTCGGTTTTATCGTTACCATACTGCTAATGGAAAAATGAGCTGTGTAGAGCTCGTAAGCTAAAAATGCGAAAACTTTCCTTTTTTTTCGGGGCAAAAAAGATTTTAAATTAAAAGCAAGGCCTTGTTGTTTTAAATATTTTCTTTCCACGTGAAATAATATTTGAACTAACAATATTTACATCTGGCACATTTTTCACATATTGCAAAAATATTTACAATATTTTTCCAAATATTTTCCAAATATTTACAATATTTTTCCAAACATTTCCCAAATATTTACAATATTTACAAATACAATATTTACCAATAGTTACAATATTTACAAATACAATATTTACCAATAGTTACAATATTTATAAATACAATATTTACCAATAGTTACAATATTTACAAATATTTGCAATATTTGGAAAATGATCCTTTTTTCTCAGAAAATTTCGATCAATTCTTGAACGTTTCGCCAACCACAGTGGCATTAATTCTCATATATTGCATTTAAAAAACAAAAAAAAAGAGAATATATTCTTAGGTAACTTTTTCAGACGAAGGAAAATAGAATGTGGCATGGCATTTGGAATTGAAACGACTTGATTAAAACTTCCATAATTGGAATGGCGGGATTAAAAGTTTTCTACTGTATAAATAAAAGTAGTCGCTCTTTCTGATTATATATGTGCAACAATTTTTAAGATTTTTTAGAATTTAAAGAATTAAAAAATTAAAATATTAAAATTCAAAATTTACAAACTCTAGGATTTTGTTGTCAATTTGATTTTTATAGGAATAATAGAGAATCGTGAGGGGAAAAAAATAATTCAGCATTGTAAATGTATAATTCATCTCGAAATGCAACATCCTTGCTCATGCAGGGCTCTCCACTTTGTTCACTTTCTTCCAGTCGTTTCATGTTTTGCACTCAATGCAAATGAGTCACTATGGCAATTTACGTTTCCATTAGCCTCTTGCGTTCAACCATTGGCCACAATTAAATTGCCTTTGCTTGATGCAAAAACTAGCGCGGCGTACTTGCGATTCCTTACGAACTAAAACAAAAGTTTTGCTCCTACTTGACATATATTAAACTTTTCTCCTAAAATCATCTCACAGAGCATCAATTTTCATTATTATTTCCACAGTATTAAAATATTAAACCCCTCCCAAAGAAATTCCATTTCTTGATTCTTGGTAATGCTACAATTAAGGATTGTAATTTTTTTTCCAGAGTTGCACATTTTTCCCCCCCATTTTTTTTTTTTTTGCTACCTGTTTCGGTATACAAGAAAATTCCGCGCCATGTTCTTTGCAACCCTCGCGCTTCCTTCAGGCGCAGCTTAATTGTTATAAATTGCTCCCTTTGGCTCGTGAAATGATTTACCACCAAGTTCCGCATAAATTGCAACAAAGATTTTCTCTAAAAGAGTAATTTACGAGTTCTGACCTTCCCATAGAAGAAAATTTATGCCTGATGAGCATGGTTTTCCTTTCCTTTTGAGGTGAAACAAGTGGCCGCTAATTACAATTAGGTCATTTCGAATTGTTTTTTAAATTGAGAATTTCTGATAAAAAAAAAATTGAAAAAAAATAAAAAAAAAGTAGAAAAAGAATTACCTAATGTAAAAAAAATTTTTCGAATACTCTACAGAAATTGGAAATAAAGGACTAATTTTTCACCGTTTCCCTAGTGGACACTCACCCTATTATTGAAGGTAGATAATCTTTGAATGACCCAGATACCGGACTCAAAATCCCGAGAGGGTGAAAATAGCCCATATTACCAACTGATATCTTCGATAATTCTGGGATTATCCCTAGAGGAACATTTTGTGAAAATTTCGTAATTTACAAAGTTACCCACCATCTTGAATCATTATAAACGCATATAACTGTGAAATCTAACAAACTTTCGAAGTGTGAATAAGTCCCTGACTCCGTGACTAATCTCTTTATTCGTCTAGGATTTGTTTGGATACAATTCGAGTGAGATAATTTATTCCGAGGTCTTGTCCCAATATGTTCCCTGATATAAAGGATCCTTAAAGGGTTCGAAAGCAGGGTGGTAAAGGTTAATCCAGAGATAGGGACTTCATATCACCATATAATATGCTACGAAGGGTGAAACTAAACCTCTATAGCCATGGGATTTCGAAACCCTTACGTTTTTATTTTTCACCACGTTTATATCAGAGATCTGAATATTTTTTTGCACCAAGCAGAAAAATTTAGTTCTTTTGGTTAAAATTTTCCTCAATGTTAGAATATTTTACACAAAACAAAAATTCTGCGTCTAAATATAAACGAAAAAAAATGGCAAAGAGAGGTAAAACAGATGCTTTTAAATTGACAAAATGCCGTGGGCGACATTCATTAGGGGGCATAAGGGCATTATCAATTTAACGAGCTTACGATAAAGTCCACCGATTCTTTTCAAAAAAAAAAAAGGATAAATGCGCGCGTCTTCTATTGGTAAAGAGAATTCGCGAGGTACTTTCGCGCGGTGAATTGCTTGAGATGATAAACGCATTATCGCGCCAAAGCCATAATCTAATGGTCTCCAGATGCACCGAATAATAGAGCAGTAATTATTATAAGAGGGAAGGAAAAGTATAAAGAAAAGGGAAAAAGAGAAGCATTAAAAAAACATATTACTTGGCCTGGTTCAAGACATAATGCTGCTGGGCATTTTATATTCCAAGGGGAAAGTACAATTACTAAAAGCGAGAGATATGTCATGCATGAACCGAGTCAGCGTAATATGTTATCTTATACAAAGTGCAAAATTTCTTCTAACCAAAAGTTTGGAATATTTACCAAAAAAAAAAGACAGTAAAATTCATTAACTTTTTCTTTTAAAATTTAAAGAATTTATTTAGAACTTATGCTACTAAGACATACATTTAAAGTTATTGTCTGACTCAATACTGACTTATACTACTGAGACGAAGACTTTTTATTATGTTTGACTCAATACTGACGTATGCTACTAAGACGTACATTTAAAGTTATTGTCTGACTCAAAACTGACTTATACTACTGAGAAAAATACTTTTATTATGTCTGACTCAATACTGACTTGTACTACTGAAACGAAGATTGCAAGTTAATATTTTTGACTGAAAACTGACTTATACTACTGAGGCGAATATTTTTATTACGTCTGACTGAAAACTGACTTGTACTACTGAAACGAAGATTGCAAGTTAATATTTCTGACTTAATACTGACTTATACTACTAAGACATACATTTAAAGTTATTATGTCTGACTCAATACTGACTTATACTACTGAGACGAAGACTTTTTATTATGTCTGACTAAATACTGACCTATACTACTGAGACGAAGTCTTTTTTATGTCTGACTTAATACTGACTTATACTACTAAGACATACTTTTAAAATTATTATGTCTGACTAAAGACTGACTTATACTACTGAGACGAAGACTTCTTATCATGTCTGACAATTAATTAATTTTTCAAGACTCGTTAAACCTATAAAAATGGTGAAAAACGCTTGTCTGACAATAAGTGACTGCCGCTTATAGCTTCTAATTTTGTCTTAAAAATTTTTATAATCTTAAGAATTTAAAGTCATGTCGAACTCAAGATTGACTTATACTACTGATAGGAAAAATTTACCATTTGATATAACTTAATATGAGCAAAAAATAATACTATTTAGAAAGTATTTTTTAATTTATTTTATTAATTGAATTTAACAATTCTGACATAAAATATCAGACAAATTGCAAAACACTGGGATTTAATTTACTGTTATGTGGGTAATATTTCGAGTAAGCAAAATTTCAATGACTATATATGTACATTTGCTCAGAATTGCAATAATATTCCCTTTCGTGTACAGTTATTCACTTTACTTGGTTATGAAACTCTTGTTAGTCTCATAATCCGATATTACTTGATCCGACATAGTTTTGCATACGTGGTATAAACAAAATTCTACATTGACACAAGTGACAAAATAAATCGACAGTGAAAATTAAAGAAGCAGTGTTTAAAAAAATTACTATCATGAAATTCTTAATTTTCTTTTTTTCTTTTTTTTGGAGACAAATTAATTTCTTTCGGTTGTGATAATAATTATTTTTTCCCCTCTCACGTAAATAGTAGTTGAAATTTATTTTTACCTTATGAGAATTAGCTATATCTTTTGGACAAACAAACGTTTATTTAAATCACCAGTAATTATTCTTACCCTCTCAACATTAAACGACCCTACACTTGTGGTCTCGTTTTTCATTTTCGCTCTTAGTCGACAGATGTAATTTCACATTCACCACCTACAGCACAATGTAATTAACCAGTTTCATTCGCCTTTTGTTAAGGCGATGCGATGGTCCGCATGACAAAAGTCCTCCGCTGCGAAAGGAAATAAAGCATTTCGGCGTAGCATAATTTTCGTTCTTCCGCTATTTCATGGAAGACAATGCAACCGACCAAGTCAAGCAGGAACCACAATCCCGGCGCGCAACCGACCCAGAAAACAGGGTTTTGATATTCCCGGGGTCAGACCAATGAAAAGTCCCTATGCTTTTGAGGCGACGTAGATCCCGTGGAAACGTAACTCGTCAGGGGAAATGAAACTCTAATCATATTTCATAAACTCAAATGACAAAGGCAATCCCTTGTCTTGTGCGTCTAAGCTCTACTTTATCACGAAAAATAAAAAAAATTATAATTTTCATATGTCTTTTGTTGCGACTTTATATTAAAAACTAAACAATTTTTTATTTTTGCAATCGATTTTAAAATACACTCGATTGACGATTATGGAATTTGATTCCACTTTGACGTCAAAGCCATTTTGTTACTTTACGTATAAAAATCTAAATATTTCTTATCCTTATCAAGTAATAAATAAATTCGCTTTTAAATCTAATAATCAATATTGAAAAATATTTAAAAGTCTGCGACTAAAACTTATTTTCACTACTTGCAGTAGAATTATGCGAGTTTAGAAACTCCTGTCTCATTAAAAATTGTTTTTACTACTAATAGTACAATTAAGTAAATTTATACAGTACTGTCTGACTTAAACTTACCTTTACTACTTTCAGTAAAAATAAACAAAATTCACACCCTTAAATTTATTTTATTTTATATCAACTCCACTAGTTTGTTTCAATAAAAGATTTTTTCAAATGAAATTAAATTTTCAGGGGAAAATTAAATTTTTATACAAATTTATAAAAATTTTTATAAATTCTTTATAATTTTTTTTTTTCTGTTAATCTAAATGTTGAAAAGCGATAATGAATATCTGAATACATTCTAGTGAATTTTAATTGAAAACAAAATTTATTATTACACCTATTGGATAGATATGGAATTAAAAATTCACAGAGTGTTCCAAAATGGAGTGATTTTATTGCAGAAATATATTGAGAGAATTTAAAGTGACAGGATTTAATGGTTTCATTAAAAACAGTTTATAGATTTTGAGAGAAAGATTTCAATATAATATATATATATAATTTTTTTGAAAAATTGTGGCAGAATTTTATTTCAATAAAATTGAATATTAGGTTATTTGCAGTCAAAATTAAAAATAGAATTCGAAAGAAAAACGGTTTCAAAATTAGAAAATCTGTTTCTTTCAATATTCTTTTAAAATATACATCAAATTATTTTTGTCTGACTAAACTTTTTGTTTACTACTGGCAGTAAAATAGTTCTCTCTGATTAAATTTTACTTTTACTACTGATAGTACAAGTAAGTTTATAGTTATGTCTGACCTAAATTACTCTTACTACTGACAATTATACCACTTAAAATTATTTTGTCTGACTAAAATTTTCTTTTACTACTTAATGTAAAATAAATACAGAAAGAAATCATCTCGTAGATGAATAAATGCCTATTGAAAATTCACTTTTTTTTTGTGAAATTTTGATATTACTGTAAATAAAAATCCTGAGTGGAAATAATTGTTTTCGGTTCGTGTCCATTTCTCACTGCGGGGAAAGTCAATAAAATCAGGACAAATTGTAGAATAAGATATGTGCGATGACACAAAGCAAGTATATAGTATTGAGCAATAGAAGATGTGGGGCGTGTGTTTTATTGGTTTCCTGGATAAATGGAAGCTCATTTCACGACCTCTAACTCGACTATAAAAATGATAAAGAAGGGTATAGCCAAGCACAACCGGTGTGAAATATAAAAAAAATACATACATATGGAAGATACATGCATCAAACATTGAAAATCAATTGCAAAAAAGAATCAAGCATTTTTAATCCTTGAATTAACACTTAACGAATTAATTTCTCGAATTTCGATCAATTCGACAAAAACCTGTTCTCAATTTTTAAATTTTTCTCCTTTCACAATGGATATAAAAAAATTGGTAAAAATGACAGATCTGTTTTGGAATTATAAAAATTTACCAAATTGGGAACAAGTGGAATCTTTTTTAATAAAGAGAAATAAGGATTCAAGTCACAAAATGTCATGACTTTTCTGCATCGAGAAGAAAAATTATTTCATTTATAACGAGTCTGTTGATAAACGTCAGTTTTCGCAATAGAAGATTTTACAAAGTTTTATTGACAATCTTCTGCATTCGTTCTGAAAGGGAAATAATTTTTACTGATAAATAGTCAGTAATAAACTCGAAGTGAAATTTCAAGTTGCGTTAAATAATATTCTTTTAGATAATTTTGAGTCTATTTTGTAAAGAATATTCAAGTTGGAAACTTCTTCTTTGTTACATTTCCAATTTTCATGGAAAAATTCTAAATGGTTTTTAGGTTTCTATCTCTGGAGAAAAATAAATTTTCATAACATGTATATTTTTATCATCAGGAAATAAAAAATTGTAGGACACTTTATATAAATAGGAAGATAAACTCTAGTGGATATTTAACATTTTTTGGAGAATGGTTTTGCAGTTTTCCTCAACATTTGAACATTAAGAATGAAAAGCAAGATAAGAGGAGACTGTAAATAGAAGATGATAATCGAGTCAACCGTCATAAAGTGAATATACTTGTATCGCGATTCACAATAGTCCGTCTATTAAATGATTCCTATTTTTCCTACTCTTTTGTCAACTTTTTCTTTTCTCTTTCTCAATTATTATTTTTTTTTTACCTTCGTCCCTTTAAGCATCTCGTGACTCAAGATAAGTCAGAAAGCAAAGGTAAAAGAACCAAAGACACCGGGTCCATTGTAAACGCGTAAACGAATTACGAAAAGTTCTTTGATGTCTTATAGAAGAGAGTGGGTCAGAGTGAGAGTTGGATAAAGATGTCGACGAAAAAAAAGCAAAAAAGTGCCACTAAAGCATTTTTTCAGAGAGGGGGGTCTAAATATACATTTTTCCACATTTAAAAGTACTCTAAGAGAAAATATTACCAAGAATTCTTTCACTCGAATTTATCAGATTTAGAAAAAAAGATTTATGTTCAATTAAAAATTATAATTCGGGATATTTTTGTAAAGGGACCAATTGTATATTTCTAGGGCAAGCTTTGTATATATAAATATGCATAGTAAAAAAAATTCTTTATAGTTTCATTAATATCAACATGATGTAATCAACTAATTCTTGTTAAAGCAATAAAAACAGTTGAATCCATTTTCCAAGCATTCCGTGTTTAATAGCGCATGAAACTACATTATCTCAACGTCCTCAGTGACAGTAAATTGCAAAGTGAAAATTCTGATTTGAAAGCTTTCTTGAATCATTAATTTTATCCTAGCGGAATAAATGCTGAAAAGATTTATACTCTTCGAATATTTAAATGTTAATATCAATGTTATTCGTTCCATTTAATATTAACCTTATAAATGATTTTAATTAATTACTTTATTATTATTTCATTTAATATTCAATTCATCTATTTTATTTTGTTATTTAAAATACTAAATAAAATTAAAAACTAAATATTCTCATCGATAGATTCACTTTGATCGATGAAATATTTTTACTGTTGAACTAAAAATTTTTCGGTTTGATTCAGTCGTCTTTTAACTTGTTTTTTATTTGTTTATTAAAAACAATGTCCGACTAAAACTTACTTTTACTACTTGCGGTAGAATTATAAAAATTTAGGCACTCCTGTCTGACTAAAACTTTTTTTCACTACTTGCGGTAGAATTATAAAAATTTAGGCACTCCTGTCTGACTAAAGATTACTTTTACTACTAAAATTACAAGTAAATAAGTTTTGACAGTTCTGTCTGACTTAAAATTACTTTTACTACTGCCAACCATACCATTAAAAATCAATCTGTCTGACTAAAATATGTTTTTACTACTGACAGTACTGAAAGTATTATTCAAATATTGATACTAGAATTAAAAGAATTTAAAAGCTCATGTCTGACTAAAGTTTACTTTTACTACTGATTTAGTGAATTTATACAGTTGTCTGACTTAAAATTACTCTTACTACTGATAGTACAAATATACCACTTAAAACCAATCTGTCTGACTAAAGTTTACTTTTACTACTGATTTAGTGAATTTATACAGTTGTCTGACTTAAAATTACTCTTACCACTATCAGTAACATGAAGTAAATTTATAAAATTCTGTCTGACTAAAACTTACTTTCACTACTTGCGGTAGAATTATACATATTTTGGCACTCCTGTCTGACTAAAGACTACTTATACTACTGAAATTACAAGTAACTAAGTTTGAACAGTTCTGTCTGACTTAAAATTACTTTTACTACTGCCAACTTTACCATTAAAAACCAATCTGTCTGACTAAAATATGTTTTTACTACTGACAGTACTAAAAGTTTTATTCAAATATTGATACTAGAATAAAAGAATTTAAAAGCTCATGGCTGACTAAAGTTTACTTTTACTACTGATTTAGTGAATTTACACAGTTGTCTGACTTAAAATTACTCTTACCACTATCAGTAACATGAAGTAAATTTATAAAGTTCTGTCTGACTTAAACTTACTTTTACTACTGATATGACAAGTTATTTCCTACAGTTACCGAATGTCTGACCTAAAATTACTCCTACCACTGAAAATCATACAACTTATATATTTCTAATTATAGTATAACGGAATATAAAAAAACATGTAGAATTTAAATACGGATAAATAAATATCAAATTGAAACATTCGTAGGTATAAAGTTGATGAAAGGTAAAAAAAATGTCGAATTAAATTGAAGGCAATGTTTAAATCCTTTATTAAAGCAAAAAGCAAACACTTGCATTTAAAAAGTATAATTCTATGAAATCGGAGATTTCTATTTATGGCTCACGTCACATTCTCCTATTCTTTTAATTATTTCAATTCCCATAATTACTTTTACTGATGTTTTTTGTGCATTTCACCAATTAGTTCGCTGGGTGATAATTGTTATAAATAAACATATGTGAACGTAACGAAGAACACGTATTGCATTTTCAGATATCAATTAGCCTATCCTCTTTCCCATCAATATATATGTATGCATATATATGTAGAAATATATATATATGTAGAAACGATGTATTTGTTTTGTATTACATTTCGATTCAACGTTAGGTTGTGTCTCCCCTGGAGAGTCGTTTATTCGTTTACATGTGCGCCAACGCGGGTCAGGAAAAAAAACTATTTTTTCTTTCTTTCTTTTTTTTTATTTTCCCTCCCTCCATTATTGCAGACGATTCATTGCGATTGCTATTGTAAACCGGAAACGACCTCCGAGAGTAATTCTCTATTCAGAGCTTAAATGTCTGACAAGAATTTCCACGCACCCGGTTCACATCTATATATATATATGTATATGTATATTATGGTCGTTGATAGGTGCGTAAATATTCATAATAATTAAACTTTACTTCTCCATTATGCGCTTTATTCTCCCGAGAAAGTTTTCAAAATGCTTTCGCGTAACGCAAACTCTTATTGATATTGTATACTCGCGAAAAAAAAATAACAAACAAATATTTTCAATTTTCATTATTCGAAAATATTGACGATTTCCGTGTTTTGCAATTCAATATCTCTCGTACTTTGAAAAAATTATTATTATTATTTTTATTGTAATTATAATAATTATTCTTATTATAACTATTACTAAATAATAAAATAAATATAATGTGTTATTTATAATTTTACTGATCTTCATTTTTTCGTCTTATTAAATTTGAATTTCGCGCCATTGTAATTCTGTATATTTCCGCCTAGACGGCATGAAAATTCGCTCGTAAGCGAGATAAAGTGGACAGGGTATAAGTATACCTGACTTGCTGAAATTATAATTTATGTTGTTTTAGTTATATATGGTGAATAAATATATTAATAATAATAATAATGATGATAATATTAATAATAATAATAATAATGATAATAATAATAATAATAATAATAATAATAATGAATAATAATTATTATTATTATTAAATTAAATATTTTTAGTCATTTTAGTAAAAATGTGATATTGGGAAAAAATATTTAATAATTTCAACTATTAATGAATAAGTAAAAATTAATCTAAGTCAATTTTTTTCTGTAATAATGTAAAAATTTGGAAAATCAAGAGCCTAATGAAAGGCAGTCTATCCAATTTACGAAAAATATAAAGTTGATGACTCCCGATTGGAGAAGTTTGAGAGGATTATCATGTAATAATCACGATTGTCGGGGGAATAAATTAATCAAAGAGCATCTGGTGAAAATTCTCCCTGTCCCCAAAAATCACCCTTTCAATTTTTTTTTCTTCTTTTTCTTTTTTGTCACTTTCATTCCGCCCTTTACCCTCTACAAAATATATAGATGAGGTCTTTGGAAAACGATCCTTTAATGTGGTGCCACGAACTCCTTATTTTATAAACTGATTTAATTTTAGATAAGTTCCAGTAGTCGGGTCTAAAGGTTAACATAGGTTTTGGAAGATCAACTTCATCTCTCACCAACTTGATTAAACTTATATATAGTCTCCGAACTATATAGGACAACATAATTTACCTGCATTACAGACTTTGTTTACTAACATGCGAAAACTACGTCTCAAATATATTTTTTTCTTCCTTCTTTCATCTTAAATATAAATCTAAGGCTGTTTTTATCTATTTTTAATCAGTAAACGACGAAAATTCATTGGTTTCATAAGCCAAGTTAAAACAAACGGATTGACGTCTTTCACAGGAATTCAGAAATAATTCTATTAGAAACCATAATATTTATTTAAATTTTAACTAAAAATAGTTACAATTAGTGGTTTATAGTTTTATTGTAATTTTACTGATCTTAGTTCTATTTTTCGTCTTATTAAATTTGAATTTCGCGCCATTATAATTCTGCAGATTTCCGCCTAGAGGGCATGGAAATTTGCTCGTAAGCGAGATGGAGTGGTTAGGGTATAAGTATACCTGACTCACTGAGATTATAATTTATGTTTTTTTAGTTATATATGGTGAATAAATATATTAACAACAATAGTAATGATAATTATTGTAATTATTAATTACTGTCTTAAAAAATAAGTTTTTAAGCTTCAAATATTATTAATAATTATTACTATTAAATTATTAATAAAATAATTTTTTTCGGTTGAAAATTATTTTTCTATATTGAGTCTGAATTTTGGTCCAATACTTAAATTCGAGAATTTTCAATAATCGAAGACCAATTACAATAGTTTGGAACAACTATGTAATTTAATTTATTTTAATTTTAAATAATTAAATCTAATAATAATTTAATTATTGAAATTATTAATAATTATTACTATTAATATTATTATTAATAATAATATTACACCCAGAAAAAAGATATATTTGTCTCAGAGCCAAATAATTTATTTGGATTTAAGTCAAATAAATTATATTTGGTTCAAATAAAACATTTCTCTAGGTGTATTATTATTCAAAGAAATTGAAACCTTATTGAATTTAATAATTAAAAATTAATAATAGATTAAATTTGTCTAATTGGAAAAATTTGTCTAATTATGATTTAAAAATATTCAATCGAAGAATGTGAAATAATTCTTAAAAATATCTAATTTTGATTGAAAACTATTTATAGCTAATTTGTGAAAGATGTTGAGACATTAATGATGAATGTTCTCTAATTAAGAAACAATTTACGTTCTGTAAACTTTGGAAGTGTGTGAATTTATACGTTTCTTAGCGCGTGAGCTTTCATAATATCATATCATAATAATCACTGGCTGCGAAAACTAAGTTTCAAGAACTCATTAAACATTCCTGCATGAGTGTGGTGACAATCTCTCTCGATATATAATGGGGCAAAGTGAGCACTAATCACTAGTGGAATTAGAATATGGTAGTGGGTGCAATATGTTTGAGGAAATATTCACTATATAGATTGATGAATAAAAGCCGCACGTGTCACATGATTATTATATCCAGTTATTAATTATTCGAAATTCAAGCACACAGCTGACTGCACCGTTAATATCGCATTAAACCCCCAAACGTCTTATTATACAGAAACGCTCTCTCCATGTCCGAAATTTTGAAATTTCAAACTTCCTATAGGACTAAAATATTGAGTGCGCCATTTTCACTTCCGGACATATAATAATTTGGTCACGCTTTTTTTATAGACCATGGAAAAAGTCGTTAATTATATTTTCACTGTCAGATGTTTCTATAAATTACAAAACTTAAATCAAAGAAGGCGATTAAAATATTGCTTTTGATAATTTCCATTTTTCACGTTATTTTCTATATAATTTAAATAAATAAAAGAAAAGTATGTAATTTAAAATATGTAATCTTTATTTTCGGAAAATTTTTCTTTTAATTTGTCACGGAGCAAAATGTATAGAAAATAAAATGAATAATATTTTTTGCAATTAATGATTAATTATTTAACAATCAATAATAATTTATAGTATTTATAATTTTATGTTATTTATACTATTTGTATAATAGTAATTAGGTAAAAATTGAGAAAGAATTTACATATATCTAAATTATTGGTCATTTGAAAATCATCTTTAATTTTCGAAGAAAGTGGATGGAAATAAATTAAAAAAAAAATCAATAGTCTTTATACACTTGCAAGTAGTCACGTACGAGGAAACTTGTACCAAAAGACCAGCCTGGATTTTAGTACCTCGATGGAAGACTCGTTTCAGTCTCACTCTTGCTTCTTTAAGTATATAGCAGTTTTCTTCTTCCTCGTTCTCTAATTGCAAGTTCACCCCCTCTCCCTTCCGCCCCCTAATTATTTCCAGCTTCCGATAATTGAATACATACCGTTAGTTTCAAGACTTTATAGATTTTCTATTACCTTCAAAACCTGAACTCAATTTATGGAAAATATTCCACTCTTGACATTTCCTTTCCTTTTTTCTATATTATAAATAAAAAAATAATTAAACCGGTAGAAAATAAATACTATAAAGCGTATTTTCATATATATAATTGCACAGCTTATTATAGACTAAAGCTACATTCTATAAAAGTTATTTAAAATTAATTGTGAAATTACTAATTAATAAAAGCTTCAGCAACTATAGTACAAAAATAACTAATTTTTAGTAAAAAAATAACTAGAAAATAGTCAAAATTGACTAATTAGGTTAATTACCAAAAATTTTAATTATTTTGCCATAACCTAAAAATGAAATTAAATAATAACTAATTATTAGTATAAAAATTACTAATATTTAGTAAAAATTACGAAAGAAATTGTCAAATTTGAGTAATTGCATTAGTTACCAGAAATTTTAGTTATTTTGACATAAACTAAATGTGAATTTTAATAATAACTAGCTATTAGTAAGAAATAACTAGTTTTTAGTAAAACAAACCTTAAATAGTCAAATTCGACTATGTAATTAGATAAGTTACCAGAAATATTAGTTATTTTGACATTTACTAAAAGCGAATTTAATAAAAAACTACTTATTAGTAAAAAAAAAATTACTAATTCTCAGTAAAAAATAAAAAAAAATAGTCAAATTTAACTAATTTGTTTTAGTTTATAGTTATCATAAACTTTAATTATTTTTATATGAACTAAAAGTAAATTTAAATAATAACTAATTATTAGTACAAAAATTACTAATTTTTAGTAAAAATTTACAAAAAAATAGTCAGATTCGACTAATTGAGTTAGCTACCAGGAATTTTAGTTATTTTGCCATAACCTAAAAATGAATTTAACTAATAACTAATTATTAATTTTAAAAAATAACTAATTTTTAGTAAAAAAAGTAACTAAAGAAAAAGTAAAATATAACTAATTGATGGATTAGTTGCCAGAGATTTTAGTTATTTTGACATAAACTAAATGTGAGTTTAGTAAAAAATAAAAAGTTTTTAGTAAAACAAACCTTAAAAAATAGTCAAATTCGACTAATTAGATAAGTTACCAGAAATATTAGTTATTTTGACATTTACTAAAAGTGAATTTAATAAAAAACTACTTATTAGTAAAAAATTATTAGTAATTCTCACTAAAAAATTACTAAAAAAATAGTCAAATTTAAATAATTGAATTAGTTACCATAAATTTTAATTATTTTTACATAAACTAAAAGTAAATTTAAATAATAACTAATTATTAGTAAGAAAATTACTAATGTTTAGTAAAAATTAACAAAAAAATAGTCAGATTTGACTATTTACCAGAAATTTTAGTTATTTTGACATAACCTGAAAGTGAATTTAACTAATAACGAATTATTAATTTAAATAATACTTAATTTTAAGTAAAAAAATAACTAAAAAATTGTCAAATTCGACTAATTGCATTAGTTACCAGAAATTGTTTTATTTTGACACAACCTAATGCAAAACTTTTTTATCAAGAAGCTTAAGTTAATTTAACTAATAATGACTTATTTTTAATTAATTTGTTACTAGAAATTACTATTTGATTTTTTCCATCAAATTAGTTATTTCTAACTAATTAAAATTTAGAGAGTACGGATATAAAATTTTCCATAGGAAATACTAATAACAAAAATAACTGTTGCTTCAGTTTTAAGAACAACTTTTACAAAAATATACTTGTAGTAAATAAATAAATTTATCCCACTGGAAATAATTGTTTACAGAAGTAATAAACCAGTTTTATTGCCTAATAATTGACCCTATTGCATAAAGTATTTTTCCAAAAAGAATTTGAACCTTTTTTTTCATGTACTATATACAGGAAAGTTTATCATAAATTTAAAGGGAATAATCGTGTTCTCTTTCAGTATAAAAAAGAAAAATTCAGTCACGTCAACAGGACATTAGCAACGATCGATGTAACAACAAAGCGCGTATCGAAAAAAAAACGGGAAGGGCTGATCGACTCCCCAGCGTGGAATAAAAACGAAATATATATGTATATACATTCCTAAAAGCGTGCTACCATTTTTTATGCACACGGGTGCAGAATATGGTCTACTCACATTTTCCGATAACACACCCCCTTTGACACGCGATTCCATCTTAGATCTCCTTTTGGCATTCGAAGTATAGTGTGTAAAAAAAGGGAGTACCGTTGTCACAGTCTGAATCTAAAAATAGAAATATCACATGTGATTCACTCCCTTTTCTTCTCAAAGATTTTTTTTAAGCAATGGGCCCATATCACCCCCTCACAAGGGGGTGCGGCCCAGGGAACTTGATTTTCGAGGGTTGACGCCCCTGAACACGCAACTTCTTTTTTTTTACGACTCAAATGCAAATTCTGACTGACTGAGCTTTGGATAATAAATTTCACTTTTTTTACGAATTTTTCTTTATTAAATATTTATCACCAAAAAAAAAGTTCACTTTTTTCAAGAAATGATTCTTAAATTCTAAGACAAATTATTTAGTACCTACGAAGATTAAATAACTTTTGATGGAGAATGTTGATAGACTTGATTTCATGTATCTAATCAATTTACATGTTGTCGAGTACCACTCGAATGTATATATATCCATTGCGCATTTTCGGAAGGTAAATGAATTTAAGGGTCGGATTATTAGCCATAAAATGGCGAATTTAGGGGAAAGTAGGATAGACTAGTTTTATGGCTAATAAAACCCTCGTAAAAGCTACTCTTACTTTCTTTTTCGCTTTCGTCAGTAAGAGCATGACAATACGATTTTTTCTCGCTTTTATAAATAATAAGAATTTTATTTACTCTTGCAAAAATTTAGCCTTGTGCGAAAGAAAAAGGAAAGAATTCTCCAATGGAAAATGTGACTTTGCTCATTTGGTGAAAAAAGAAAAGCGAAATTGATTGAGTCGTTAAATAAACTTGCAAAGTTTTGTATATAGCGTTCTTGAACAATAATAAAAAAACATCCCTTGGCCTCTGGGTGAAATTCCTCCTGATGAATTTTGTACAAAAAAAAATAAAAATTTTGACCATTCAGGGAAAAGAATATGTCCTATATCAAGTGGAAAAAAAATTATTGGCTTGAAATTGAACCAATCTTGGGAGCAATGTTACCGAGATTGAGCCAATATTGTCGTCAATATTTGTCCATAATGTTGCGAGTGTCGAAACCAATGCGAAGCCTCGAATTACAATACTGGACTAATATTTGGTTATTTACTTACAATTTACTTACAATTAGTTCGTTTTTTGTCTTAATCAATTTGAAATTCGCGCCATTATATTTCTTTGAATTTCCGCCTAGATGGCGTGAAAATTCACTCGTATGCGAGATGGATTGATCAGGGTATAAGTATCAGTGACTTGTTAAAATTATAATTTATGTTCAGTTTTAGTTATATGATAAATAATTATATTGCTAAATATTAATTATTATTGAATAATTTATTATTATAATTATATTTGAAGCGAAAAAACTTCAAACCATCTTTTAATGTATTATTAATACAATATTATAATAATAATATGAATAATAATGATAATGATAGTAATAATAATAATAATAATAATATTAATAACAATAATAATAATAATAGTAATAATAATATTAATAATAATAATAAATATAACTCTTATTATGTGGTTTCAAAATAAATTTTATTTTTAAAATATGTAGACAATAGGTTATCAAGGAAAAAGTAAAAATTCTGTCTGAAAATCAGGGAAAAAAAATCAAACTTTTATGGAAATTCTTTTTATTTACTTACAAAGCTTCAAAATGTTTAATTTGTGTTTTTGTTTTTTATAAATGCAGTATTTTTTGTCAGTAATTTTTTGAAAACATTTTTATATCGAAAAAATATTTCGTTAATTTGAATTTTTGGATTTTGGAATTAATCATAATTTTTGGATCATATTTTGAAATATCAACTGAATTTTGAATTTAATTAGTGACACACAGGAAATGAGTTTAAGAAAAAAATAAACAAAAAAAAAGAAAATGTGTATCCGAATTTCCGTAACATTTCCTGTTAAATAATTAGATATTGCGTTGAAATCGACAATATTCCAGCTGTAAATAGTGAATTGCACCCTGCGCGCATATATATAGTAAATATTCCCCAGCAATTGCGCGTGTATGACATGAGTAAATATTTGAGGAAAATTACTTGGGCAAACATTCAAGTTCGTATATGAAGGACTAGAGAAGTGAATTGATTGGTGAATGGTGCATCTGATATGGGATGAGTCAGTGATGGGTAACCATAAGCAGCATTTTTCACATGAAGAGAGAGAGAGAGAGTGAATGTCTGCCGCAGTTATTGATGAACTAACTGACCGATACGTTTGCCAAAAACGAGGGTAAATTGCAGTGCGTGGGGGTGGTGTATTCAGATAAACCGTGCGGCAGTATAATTCTCCCCTGCCAATATATACTGTTCACTCTCTCTCTCTCTCTCTCCCCCTCTAAATTTCTCTGAACGTGTCTTGAATGAAGACTTTTCTGGGGTAAAGTATTTTGCCTGGAAACACTTGCATCGTGTATGTACTTTTCTTACTTCATACTACACGGAGATCGAATTTCCAAGCTCGCGAGCGTCCAGTGACCCCGCGGCAAAGGAGGAGAAGGTGGAGGAAAAGTGTAAGTAGTGTAAGCACGTGTGTCTCAACACTTTACTATACACTTGAGTGTGCTTTACTCTAGAAATACAGAAAAGTTCAAGAAATAACCTGAGAGTCACTTTTCGCGCGGAACAACTTCTTCTTTATTATTTTCATAATATTTTTTTTTCTACTATCTTGGCACGTTATGATGCGCTAAAAATAGATAATTATGTATGTGACGAACCAAGCTACTGCGGATGAGATAAAAATATAATTCTTATGCGTCCGACAAATGAAAATATTATTGATTTTGCATATCTAATACATTCAATATTTATAGTCTTCATTTATTCACTAATAACTAATTATTATATTACGTAATATTTCATTTTTCCTTATTTATCATTTCATTTTCTATATACTGTTGTTTTATGTAACACTGAAAAAAATTTATTTGATTCAAATATCCGATTACTTTTGTCTAAATATCAAATAAATATTTACTTGAACCAAATAATTTTTATTTAATTCAAATAAGTTGTAAGTGAAATAATAATTTCTGTTGTATTTTAGTCAAATATCGTTTAATTGACTCAAATAAAGTTTATTTGATACAAATAAATATTTATTTGATAATAATATAATATAATATAATAATATATAATAGGTGTAATATAATATAATAATATAATCAATCAATCGGTTATTTGAATCAAATAAATTTTTTTTCAGTGAACATTAACATTAACAATCAATTATTGATTGATATTATATTCTATATTTATATTTAGAAAATATTTTTCCAATACAAATTATATGAATCTAATGAGGGCATTGATTTTTTTTTGTTACAGGTGAGTCTGCTCAATTGTTTAGTAACAACAATCAGCGTAAATGTAAGTAAACTTCAGACTATTACAAGGCTATCATATTAAAAAAAAATATATTTAAAATTGTTCGGGAAAATATTAATTATTTATTGAATATCAGCAAATTTTAATCAATATTTAAGATTTGAGAAAAATTAACAATATTTTAACACTTGAAGAATTTAAATTTCAATTTCTAAATATTCGATATATAAAAATAAAGTTTGATTCATTTTCCTAAATTCCACATTTAGATAAATATTGTAACAACTTTTTTAAATATTTCTTTTTACTGTGATAAGAAAAAAAATAATGTAGAATAATTAATTTTATTGCGAATGAAAATTCTATATGAAATCGAAAATCAATTACACTATATATATTGTTTTTATAATTATATAGGTGTATATTGTTTTAATTATTTATTTTATTTTTTTTAATATTATTCTTTTACTTATATTTACGTACATACTGTAATTAATCATCTCTCTTATGATACTCAAGTAATATTTATATATTTCAGATAATTAGGCAAATAATCAGAGATATAAATAATCGGTTTCAAAAGCAATTAAAAATAAAAAATTTTTAATGGTTTTCTAGAAAAAGAAATATTAATTAAGAATAATAACCCCTTTTAGAATAAAAGATTTCATGATAATATATTTAAGAAATGTTTCTTGAAAACAAAATAAATTGAAAAAATGTTACTAACTTAACCTCAAAATCTCATTGTCAATTACAAACTTAATATCACTTAAAATAAACAGTTTCGATTTGAACAAATGCAACAATTTGTACTCTTACATTTGTTCAGCTGTTATTTACT
>JUFY01029330.1:0-21783 GCA_001855655.1 Leptopilina clavipes | reverse complement strand
GGGGGGGGGGGGGGGGGGGGGTTAAATCTGCAGGAAGGAGAGTGTAAAACTTGGGGAAGCTGGTCAGCCTGAAATATCCATCTCAGCAGAAAATTTTCCCTGCAAAACTAGCTCGAGTAGAAAAGTTGTTTTTTTTTCTCCCCCTTTTCCCTCTCAAATGGTTAGCGTACGAAACTTTTGCTTAATACAGCAGAAAAGTCTTATACGTAATTGAATTGTTATTTTTTAATTTCAAGAATCCTTGGTTGTTGGGGGGAGGGAGGGAGAGAGAGAGAGAGAAAGAGAGGTCTTGTTGCCTCTGTAAAGTTGTTGCAAATGTTATCAAAGTGATTCTCGTCTCGATGAGAAATTGCTTTCACTTATATAATAATTCGTTGCCCACACATGAAGGGAGGACACGCGAATATGTATGCCATGAATTTGCGGTGGATTACCGCGGAAATCGGAGTGTGTTGCTTTAAATTAAAGTAATCTGTTTTCCTTGTGCTTGGTCCCCCTCTAGAATGTTGAATGAGCCTAGGGGGCAAAGTCGGTAATCGCATTAGTTCACTTTGCGCGCATGTCCTTCATCGAGGCTCAACTTGTACCCATATCACTGCCATCTGTATCACATTAAGCAATCTCCCCAGATATGACTCCTTTACATTCACTGTAACATTTACTCAAAATTTCGAAAAAAAACCTAAGAAAAAAAAATATTACGATTTTTTAATTTCTATTTTCAAATTATTGTCTAAATTTAAATAATTTGAAATTTTTATAATTCTATTTATTTATTTTTACTTCTATTTGTTTATATTTTATTAATTTTTATTTCTATTTATTTCTATTTGTTTCTATTAATTTCTATTTTTTTATTTCTATTTCTATTTATTTCTATTTTTTTATTTTTATTTCTATTTATTTCTATTTATTTCTATTTATTTCTATTTATTTCTATTTGTTTATATTTATTTCTATTTATTTCTATTTCTTTATATTTATTTCTATTTGTTTATATTTGAAGACCTCCACGGAATAACGATATATGGCACATTTTAACATTAATGTAATTATAATGAAAATATGTGCATGTATTATTGTCTATTAATTTCTATTTTTTTATTTTGTTTCTATTTATTTCTATTTTTTTATTTCTATTTCTATTTATTTCTATTTTTTTATTTTTATTTCTATTTATTTCTATTTATTTCTATTTGTTTATATTTATTTCTATTTATTTCTATTTCTTTATATTTATTTCTATTTACTTCTATCTATTTCTATTTGTGTACATATTTTTTCTTTTTTATCGAAAATAAAATTCGTCTTTGTTTCGAAAAATATTGATTAATATTCACAACTTGATTTAAGACGAAAAGAAAAAATTCACCGAACCATTTTACATTACCAACTTCCGTCAGAGGTTAATTTATGAAATTTTCCAGTAGATTACTTGTAACATTTTTCAAAAAAAAGAAACCTTCGAGTGCAGATATAAGAAATCTGTCTTGAGTAATTTAAGGAAATAAATCTAGGAAAAATTGCTCAGAATACATTTTTGATAAATTGGCGTCTCTCTTGGAAAATTAATGTTTTAATATTATTATTATTTTTTTTTGCTTAGATTGTAAAACATGAACTCAATAGGGAAAATTTCTTCTCATGCCCTTTGTAATGAAAAACATTAAAGAAAATCAAGAAGAAAAATTTTTTTTATTCACAAGACAATTGAATTTTCATTTTTTCAATAAGAAAAATTGTGGTAAAAAGTTGACTTCTATTTTAATAACAAATGAATAATTTCCTAATAATTTTCTGCTTTGGAATTTTATACACCTACTTAATTATTATTTTGTTTAAATTATTCCAAGCTTTATGAACCATTTGCATTGATGTAATTAATTTATAATTACGTTCGGTGCATTTAAAAATAATAGCTGCATTTTAAATAAAAAAAAAAAAAAAAAACCACAATTAAATAATTGAGTTCAAAACGAAAATTAGGTTAAATCTTGGGAAATAATTATTTTTCAGTTGAAAGCTCACAGTGTAAAAATAAAAAACGTGAAAATGATAATATAGAGAAAATTAAGAATTAAGATAACTGAATTTTTAAAAATTATTAGTTAGGATAATTTTTTTAAAGTAGCTAAATTTACCTTTTTGTAATAAAGAAAAACTATTGGAAAAAATACGGGGCGGGGAAGGGGAGGGGATATTTTCAGTGTGAGGATCGATTTAGTTGAGAATATTGGTAGAAATTGAGAAATTGAGTTTGAGATCAAGTGGTTAAAAGTTTGTTCGATATTCGCTGCTACTGGAAGTGAAGGTTGTTAGGGATAAAGGTTTTGTAGTGGCTCTTTCGAGTCATGTCAGAGATTGGGTCACTTTAGTACAGGTTGTTAGTGGAATGATGATACAAGTGGCAGGTGGCTAATGCAACGAGCATCAAAATGAGAGGGTGAGACCATCATGAGTACGGCCCTGTTTATTCTTGATGAATGATGACGATAGTGCACGTCTTCTTAGTACTTTGAACAATGGCCCCCTTCCCAATGCAAACCCCCGGCACTTTAATTAAGTGAAGTCAGCTCACTTATTCTCTACCTCTTCTTCTTCTTTTTCTTCTTTTTTTCCCTCCTACCTTGATATTCGATAGTCCAGAACTTTTAGAAAGCTTCTTTCTCCATCTCTTCTTCTCTATTTTTCATCCCGAGAAATTTCTATTTCTTTCAATCCATTTTAAATTAACTTTCTTAGAAAAAAAAATAATAAAAAATCTTTTTGTTTTAATTTTATTATTTCGGGAAAAAATTTTTCCAGGGAAAAATGGGAAGTTTTTTTGAAGTTCACTTATTTCTGTCTTGATCTCAGTGGTCCTTTATTTATTTATCGTCGAGGAGTAAGAGATCGATGTGAAAATACTAAAGGAAACGTTGAGTTTATTCCTTCTGAATATTGGACGGTTCACCAGTTATCAAGTAGGTTAACTCGACTTCTAGCAAACGGAAAACTGAAAGAAAATAACAAAGGTACTTTTTCTACTTTAAGGGGGCGGATATTATTTCCCCTTTTTCATATACAATCGACTCTCGATAATTAAAAACTCGTAATAAATTGAATTTCCTGATAAATTTAAGTTCGATTCGATCCCTTGAAAAATGTTTCGATGAAAACCTCGATAATTTGGATTTTCTTTACCGTCCCTTAAGATTCAATTTATCGAGAGTTGACTGTATTTATAATTTTCGTAATATGAAATAATTAAACAATTTGCAATGTAATTAATTTTTGAATAATTGAATTAGTTCTTGAAATATACGGGAAACAAGAATTATAAGCAAAAGTTGAATGGCTTTTTGCTTGAAACGCATCGTGAAAGCTTTGAAGACGACAGCGAGTCGGGGCTATTGTGTCAAGTCCTTTTCTTCGAAGAGAACTCCACTTTCTGTATACACCGAAAAATTAATTATACCCATCTGTAAAGTTGAAGTTGAAACGTAATGAAAAAAGAAAGGAAAGAGAGCAACAACGAAAAGACAGAAATGGCCTGACAAAATGTCGACAAGTGTTTACCGTCAGTGTCGTTACAAACCAGATTAATAGCTAGGTAAGCTTCGTTTCGTGGCAATGAACCTTTTCGCTTTTAACCCTTGACGAAGCGGTAGGTTGTAATTAACGTCAGAGTTTAACGACGCGAAGCATCGCTTGAGAAACTCTGGAAAATTGTTTGTATTGCCCCTTGTCACACTGTGTGTCGAATTATTGTCAATTTTCTCCATTTCTAAAATATTCAAAATTCTCTCCTCACTTTTCTCCCAAATGGTAATCAAGAATTATTTTCACTAAATTACTATGATACTAAATAAAACAAATATTTTTTTTAAGTTTTTTGTTTGTTTTAATTATCTACTTTTGATGGAGAATTTTTTTTAGGGAAAGGAAACAATGGAATGTTATTAAAAATTAATTATGTTAATAGCAGGAGTAGAGGTTGTAAAATTTGAAGAATCTTTACCTTGAGATTAACGTGGTGATCATAGAAGGTCGGAGGTGTTAGCGCTGCTTTTAGTCTCCTATTTCTGTAGAAGATAAAGGTAATAGCAGTGAGTAACATAACGATGACGGTCGTCAATATTCCGATCACTAAGCCGATGAATTGCTTAGACTCTGGCTCCTTGCTTTTATCTGGAACTACGTGAATATATATTCCTCTTTATATTATATAGGTATAAATTTTGAATAAGGTGATAAAGGATAGATTATGTACCTAGCTCATAAATATATAGTTTAAACGGATATGGTAATTTCACTAAGTACACGAATTATTATCTAAGACAATAGAAATTTCACGTACAGAGGATAATGATTATATGCATTCGTCAAGTGTCTGTTGAAGTTTATTTTTCATCGTGATTATAATTTAAAATTTACACACGGAGAGATCACAAAATAAATGTTTTCTAAAACTGAAAGAAAAATTTTAATCTCTCTTTTTTTTCTAATTTTCCAAATATGGTATTTTGTTAATGCAATTTTTCCATCGTAGCTTGTAAAATTACATTTTTGAAATAATTAATAAATACATTAATAAAAATAACCTTGAGGGAGTAAAGTGACTTTTTTCATCCCTAGGAATAAAAGGATTTTCTTACCCAGGGAGTAAAATTATTCCTTTTGACACTAGAACAACAAAATTACAATTTTACCCCAGGGACTAATTTGGAACGATTTTCCAGAAACTGATGACTGATTTTTACTACTGAAATACAAATTAGATTGAAATTAATTATTTTGCCTGACTTAAACGGACTGTTACTACTGATGTGAAGATTTTATGTTTATATGTCCGACGGAAAACTGACTTCTACTACTGATATTTTAAAATTGGTCATTTTGTCTGACTTAAATGGAGTATCACTACTGAGTTTATCATTAGGAGTATTTAAATTATTATGCCAGTCTAGAGGCTGACTTATACTACTGACAGTAAATTACAAAAAATTAAAAAGACTTTTTAATTATTAAAAAATAACTGTTTCGTCTGACTTAAACGGACTGTTACTACTCATTTTATCATTAGAAGTATTAAAATTATAATGTCTGACTAAATACTGTCTTATACTACTGACAGTAAATTACAAAAAATTAAAAAGAATTTTTAATTATTAAAAAATAACTGTTTTGTCTGACTTAAACGGACTGTTACTACTGATTTTATCATTAGAAGCCCCCTCTCCCCTATTAAAACTATAATGTCTGACTAAATACTGACTTATACTACTGACAATAAATTACAAAAATTTAAAAATATTTTTTAATTGTTATAAAATAACTGTTTCGTCTGACTTAAACGGACTGTTACTACTGATTTTATCATTAGAAGTATTAAAATTATAATGTCTGACTAAATAGTGACTTATACTACTGACAATAAATTACAAAAAATTAAAAAGACTTTTTAATTGTTACAAAATAACTGTTTCGTCTGACTTAAACGTACTCTTACTACTTATATTTTTCATTGAAAGTGTTAAAATTATGTCTGACTGGAGACTGACTCAAACTACTGATATTTAAAATCGTTGGAAATTGACCGTTTTGTCTGACTGTGACGGACAGTTACTACTTAGACGAGAATTTCAAGGTTTGTCAAACTAAAGACTGACCTTTACTACTGATTTTTAAAATTATTTTAAATAAACCGCTCAGTTTGCCTTGAAAACCGTAACGAAAACTAATTATTACAGGTAAAAAAGGAGAGAAAAAAAATAACTCTCCCATAAAATCTTTTAACAAATTATACAATAATAGTTGAATATCGTAAAAAAATAGAGTCCAGCAAAAAGGAATTTTAATCTTTCATCAGTTTATGGGTACTATTTATTAACAAGCTTGAAAGGTACTTATAAATAAAAGTTTGACATTTGAAAGCGCTATTTAAAGCGTAAAGTAAATATATACTTATTTCATTTCTTGTTATTTCATAAAAGTTTTTTTCTTTTATTCTTTTTGCCTTCCGAACTGTCGAAGTCGTAACGATGTCAAGAAAAAAAAAAAAAAAGAAAAGAAAAAAAAGAACGAGGTCGTAAAATTCTCGAGTTACTTTTCCAACATAATTACTGCCTCATATCATTGTGAAAATGTTATTTCAGAAATACACACGCGTTTTACTTTCATGTAGTCATGGAATTTTTGTAATGTGATTTTTTTTAATTATAATCAGGAATCCCTGAGATTCTCCTGTCATTTTTTCTAGTTTAAATCTTCGTGTTTTTTTTTTTTGCATAGTTTTGAAAAGGAAATTTAAATACGCGTTCTTCACCATTCTTTGGGGGAAAAAATGTTCGAATAAAAAATGCATTTTAATTTAACGAATTAGGAATGCACTGAATAAATAGGCGTGAAATTTTAATTCATTTTTTTTGGAAAAATAATTACTTTTATTGACTGTTTTGGTTATTGTAATAATTAGTAATTATTTTGAGTTGGGAATGAAAAATTGGAAATTTACAACTTACAGGAATTTACATTGTTGTTGTTGTTTTTATTGAATATTGCTTTCACCTCATCCCGTTGTAGTGGACCCTCGTTGTTTTGATAAGGACTTCCGGTAGATAATATAGTTGTACTTTTGTTTTTTAATTCCTCATCATCTGTATTGTTCCATTCAAAAATAACTGTAAATCAATAAAAAAAAAATCTTAGTTGTGTTAATCATTAACATATTGGAATAATTAATTCTAATATTTTAATATTCCGATGACTAGTAGGAAAAATTTTTTTGATTTAAATAATAAATTACAGGACTATTATCCAATAAATATTTATTAGTATCAAATAAATTTTGAGCCAACTAAGTTTAATTAAAATAGAGACATTATTTTATCTTACAGTTTATGATTTGAATGAAAATTATTTGTTTCAAATATTTAATTGATAATAGACAAGTAATTGATTACTTGAATCAAATAAATTTTCTTTTAGTGTGAAATTAGTTTTAAATAATACTAATTTGAATTAGAAAAAATTTATTTCCAATAGAATCTGTTGACCGAGTTATTTTTTTCCCCGGCGATCAACAGAAAATATATTTTCAATGCGATACTAATGCAGGAATTCTCTTGAGAGAATGTAAAATTGGAACGGCGGATGTCGTGAAATTCCCTCGAAAGTAAACCACGCCAAGGATCTATGTTTTTCAGATTGTACAAACAGAATATAAGCTATATTGAGTCACACGTTAAAGCTTTTCACTGATAAAAAAGATTTTCATAAATATTTTCATTTCGCCTGTTTTATTGAAATAATACAGGATTTATCGATTTTTTCCCTCAGTTAAATTATAATATTCCATATTGAAAGATAATTTTTCTTCTTTTCTTTTTTTCTTTTTCTATAAAACAGAGATTTATGTAACACTCACTTTGTCGATTCTGTACTTTGGCGTATTTTTTTTTTCTTTTTTTTTTATCTGTTCTACGGTTCAGTGGAGCATTTCAGAACTAGCGCAAAAGCGATATAGAGAACAATCAGCTTATAATTGTGATCAAGTTTGTAAGAGATATTATGTTTTTTTTTTAATTAATTTTTTCTATTTAAAACATTTTTTTTTATCGAAATGCTTCAATTTATATAAAGGAAAATTGAAAATTATCGTACAAGAATGAAATTTTGATTAAATATTAAAATTTCTAAAAATTGTTTGTAAAAGGACAATTTTCAATAATTTCGACTTGAAAGTTAATCAATGATTGTCAATAGAGGTCAGTTGCTTATAATTGGAAGTTTCTCGGTATATTTCTGAATATCAGAATTAAGGGAGATGTTAAATTTTTAATTTTTAATTAATCGTTGAATTTAAATTTTCTCTATAAATTGGAAAATCTAATTTAATCAAGAAAATTTATTTTCAGTTTAATCGGGATTTTTTTTTCCTTTCTTTTTTCCATGGGAGAAGGAACTTTTGACAGGTGAAATTGAGGACTAATAGACAGTAGACCTCTTGTCATTGGAAAATTGATCTTCTTTACTTGACGTTGACATTAGTCGATGATTATATATACACTTTGTGCGAGAAAGCGTCGTGATTGGTTTACTTAGGAGTGTGTGTGCGGTAATAAATCATATTTGCTTGTTAAGAACTCTCAAGTTTACGTAGTAACAGAAAAAGCAAGAAATTGTTCTTACCAGATTCGAAGATGACCTCACTAAGCATAATCCAACGCGCTGCAAAGTAAAGTTGCAATTTTAAGAAACGACCGGCCCTTGAATGCAGTTTAATGGTAACGTCTCGTGCTTGCTCCAATGCTAAATCAGGCATATACGAAAACTGAACTGGTTCACCTGTGAATTGACTACCTTCCCCGCTCAAGTACACTTTTGCATGCGAGAAAACCTAAAAACAGTTACAAATCGTTGTCTTTAAAACTTTTTTTTCTCTCGAAAATATAGTATTTTTTCGTAGGATTTAAAAAGATTTCTTAGATTTAGAAATCTTGGTACAAAAAATTTTAGAAAGAGCGAAGCGCAAGTGCCAGAGAGAGAAAATGGAAAACTTCTCTCTCACTATCATTATCCCCTCTCTGGCGCTTGCGCATGCGCTATACATTTAGTTAGGGAATTTATGCCAGACTTAATTTTCCGAAAAATTTTCTTTTCCCATTGTAAATAATATTGACCCCCTAGTTAGGAAAATAATTAATTATTATTTTTTAATGATTGATTAATTATTGATGGTTAATTATTTTTCATTAATTATTAATCAACAACTGTTAATTATTAATTAATTATTGTTTATTAATTTGTTAATTATTAAACAGAAATTAAAATTACCTGCACGTCTTTATTGAAGAAATTATTCGTATGAAGGTGCATTGACGTGAAATTTCTGACGCAATCAAATTCAAAAATTATTTCCACTGGTTTTTCAAGTACATTCCAGGTGTCATTCCTCCAACCGACCCATTCATAACCTAGAACAGAATTTTAGTACTTTACAGAAGCGAAAAAAAAATTTAAATAATTTAAATTGAAAAAAGAAAAATCTAAAAAAGTATTTAGTGAACAAATTAAAAATTAAATTAAATTAAATAATTTAATATATAATTTAATAATTAATAATTAAATAATTTAATAATTTAATAATTAAATTAAATTATTTGTCGACAAAAGTAAATAATTTAAATTGAAGAAGAGAAAAATATCAAATAGTATTTAGTGGAAAAATTAAAACCAGTTATTTTTCGAAAAAATGTAAGTAATTTAAATTAAAAAAGAGAAAAATATCAAATAGTTTTTAGTGAAAAAATTAAAAACAATTATTTATTGAAAAAAAGTAAATAATGTAATTTGAAAAAATAATAATCTTAAAAAGTATTTAGTGCTTTACACACAGAAAAGAAAATTTATTTGTTTCAAATAATGGATTACTTCATCATTATCAATTAAATATTTATTTCTATCAAATAAATTTGATATCAACTAAATTTGATTCAAATACAGAAATTATTATTTCAAATTATTATTATTTAAGTTTATTTTATCCAAATAAAAATTATTTGTTTCAATTAAATATTTATTTGATAATAAAGTAATAGATTCTTTGAATCAAATAATTTTTTTTCAGTGTATTTTGAAAAGAAACATACTGGAGTAATTTTTCAGTGCATTTAATTCTTAAAGAATAAAATTATTTCCTAAGAAACAATATAATTAAAAAGGGAAAATTTGGAATTATAATTTTGTTCCTATCACAGTGTTTTCTTTTTTTTTTTTTTGTAGGCTTTTAATAGATGTTATAACGAGGCATTCCTTTCAGTATTAACTTTTTAGGGGTTTTGGCTTTCACGATATCATTTCACTTCCCATCTACTTTCATATAAACCTTCCTTTACATCGTACCTCGAGTAAATAGTTATCAGTTTCGGCTGGTATCCGCCATTACTTGGAGTTCTGCAGACATTCCTTAAGATAACCACTTAATAGTCGCCATTATATAGCTACTATCATTATGGGTAATTTTACCTCCTTATCGTTCCCAATTGAAATTTACCACATAAATTCTCACAGTTATTTTCTCAAAAAGAAAAAAAAGAAAAAAATATTTCAACTGAATGAAATGAATGAAATGAATTTACTTCTATTGGAATATTGCTTTATCATATAGAAAATTCAATATAGTTTCAATAAATATTTTCATATGAAACAGTTTTCATTCAAATGTTCCAATAGTTTTATTTCACTTCTATTTTATATATACATGTTTTTTTTTCAATTTTTCACACCTGGAAAATGATTGATTAATCGGAAAATTTTTCTCTCATGGTAAAAATTGAATTCGATAATTAGAAATTGTTTAGATGAAGTTTGATGGGAATTTTCTCTCGAGAAATTGAATTTTTGGAACAATTTGGAAACTCCGACAAGTTATGAAACTTGGATCGATGAACCAATTTTCCTTCTCTCAAACAGACTTCTCTATATTTGGTGGTAAATTTGCTATAATTACTTGTCAAGTTCTGATTATATTCAAACATTAGAAATTGACAGGAGTGGTCATGAAAAAATTTATCGTTTGAATATATTTGGAAAAAGGAACAAAATTCCCCTTTCTTGGAAATTGATAAAATTTGAATGTTTTTTAGAAACGTTTTTTTCTGCGAAAGGGAGAAGATTAAACACTATCTAAAGTGCCAGTGTCACTCGGTTATATTAGTAATTTTCCATCTTTTGCTTTACTCGGAATTTCAAATCACGAGAGAGGCAGGAAAGTGCAGAGAGCTACATTGAAAAACACATGCGCTGCCAGTAAGGCACCAAAATATCCACTTGAAATGGAAAGACACAAATGTATCTGGAGAACGAGTAAACAGAGCAACTTCGCTCAGCTTGTGGTTCAATATAAATGTAAATTGAAACAGATTCGAGTGCAACGAGCCTGTTCTCTACCCACCACCAACACTGGATTCCAGTTCCTTTAGTATTTTCCACAACAGCCTACTTTGCAATAGGGTTAGCAATATTGCCTTGCGGATGACGAACTTACGTAGAAAATGCTCCTGCATTTTCAATTCCAAGGAATCTTCCTTTTTATTAAAAAAAAAAAAGAAAAGAAAAATTTCCCTTTTGCAAAATCTTTCAAATATTTTTTCATTCATTCAATTCAATCAATTAACTGCAAAAAATAAATTTTCAAAATGAATTAATAAATTGTTTCTCAAATTGAATCAATTTCTTAACTATGGAAATTCAATTTTTCAAATCAACAATAATTTTCCAAATTGAATCAATCATTTAATTGCAAAAAATCAATTTTTCAAAATGAATTAATAAATTATTTTTCATGTTGAATCAATTAATTAAGTATGGAACTTCAATTTGGAAAATAAATAATAATTTTCTAAACTGAATCAATTTCTTAACCATGGAAATTCAATTTTTCAAATCAACAATAATTTTCCAAATTGAATCAATCATTTAATTGCAAAAAATCAATTTTTCAAAATGAATTAATAAATTATTTTTCATGTTGAATCAATTAATTAACTATGGAAATTCAGTTTGGAAAATAAATAATAATTTTCTCAACTGAATCAATTAATTAACTATGAAAATTCAATTTGGAAAATTAATAATAATTTTCTCAACTGAATCAATTAATTAACTATGGAAATTCAATTTTTCAAAGTAACAATAATTTTCCAAGTTGAATCAATCATTTAATTGCAAAAAATCAATTTTTTAAAATGAATTAATAAAATATTTTCCATATTGAATCAATTAATTAACTATAGAAATTCAATTTGGAAAATTAATAATAATTTTCTAAACTGAATCAATTAATTAACTATGGAAATTCAATTTGGAAAATAAATAATAATTTTCTAAACTGAATCAATTTCTTAACTATGGAAATTCAATTTTTCAAATCAACAATAATTTTCCAAATTGAATCAATCATTTAATTGCAAAAAATCAATTTTTCAAAATGAATTAATAAATTATTTTTCATATTGAATCAATTAATTAACTACGGAAATTCAATTTGGAAAATTAATAATAAATTTCTCAACTGAATCAATTAATTAACTATGAAAATTCAATTTTTTAAATTAATTAATTTTCCAAAATTGAATCAACTAATTAACTATAAAAATTCAAATTTTAATATCGAATAATTAATTCTTGGTAAACATATTTTTACAATTTGTAAAACTTTCATTGACCTTGAATAAATATTTCATGTGTAAAATTTTTAAGTAAACTTTTATATCGTGTGTAATTAACTATGAAATACAACCTTGAAAATAGGAACGTGTTCGATTTCGTTTTGTTTATCAAAGACAAATAATTTCTAAAAAAAAAAGTTAAAGAAGAAGTTCTTTTTTCCTAAGAAAAAAAAAGAAAGAAAATTTGGATACGGTAATTGGTGCAACGAGGGTTTTTAAATTGACAGGAAGTTAGAATATATATCTGGAAAAGCGTAAGGAAACTTGGAATCACACTCAGTGCAATGTTACCTTTCCCATTACCGTTGACATCGAGTCTAAAGTTATCCGGACCTTTTTGCCCATCCACCAATTGACCCAGACCACCAGAAAGGTATCCAGCATCTTCTTGACCATCGTATGTTCTGTCGGTGAGGTCGACTTCCGAACCTCTTTGAATTCCTTGAGGCATCGAGTACGAAACTAGTCCCTCTGAAATCAAATTATATATATCAAACTCGCTATCAAATTCACCATCAGTTTATTTTTCTCTCCACTTTTCGATATAAGATCACTTACAACTCGACAAGTTGGAAACATTTTTTCCAAATTTACTTAATTTTTTATATTTAAAATTCATTTTAAAATTTTAAAAATATTTTTTTCGAATTAAAACGTTTATAAACGCTTCAAAAATTTTTAGAATTTTTCTTTTAAAGAAGCAAAAATTAAATTAAATTTAATTCTAATTTAAAATCATGAAAATTTAGTCAGGAAAAATAATAAATCAGTTGAGGGGAAATTAGGGAAAACTCACGGAATTTAAAAATAGTTATGAATTGTTGTAATTTAAAATTTGAATTGAACAGCGGAAAAATGAAAACGTCGATTGGTAATTTTTCAATGACAGTGAAAATTGTCAGTTTAGGAATGAAATTATAAGTTCTTCTTCTTCCTTTTTTTTTACAGCAAGTTAATCAAATATACATCTTTCTACTTCACGCTGCTTTTCTGCAGATTTGTTCGCAAAAGGGATGTCATGGATTATTCAGGATGAAGAGAAGATTTATCAGAGAGGGAATCGTAATACGATTTCAGAAACCGCGATACTTTATCTAATTACATTCAAATTCTGAACAAAACCAAGAATTAATTTTAAATATTCATGACAAACTTCTTGTTACCGGAAAATTGAGTTGTATGAGCGATTGAGAAAGAGAGAGGAAGATAAAAAAGAAAATACTATGAAATCTTCTCGCGGAAATTAAATCACCTATTATTTAATGTTTCAAATTTTATTTTGCATTCAAGTGCCATAATAATGACAATAATGAATAATGACAATAGAAACATTATTATTGTTTTATTTGCACAATCTCGTGTTTCTGATGTAAAACGAACTTTTCAATGAGCCAAACGAGACGGAAAATCGGAATTTAATTTAAATTTTGAGAACATGAAACGACAAAATTGAAAAAAATTTCCTACAGTGAAAACAAATTTTATTTGATTCAATTAACCGATTACTTTATTATCAAATAAATATTTACTTGAAGCAAATAATTTTTATTTAAAATCAAATAAACTGAAATAATAATTTCTCTATTTGAGTCAAATACCATTTAAATGATTCAAAAGAAAATTTATTTGATTGGAAAATCAGAATTTAGTGTAAATTTTGAGAACAGAAAAGGACAAAATTTAATTCAATAAATTTTCCTACACTGGAAAAAATTTTTATTTGATTCAAGTAAACCGATTACTAGTTGTCTATTACTTTGTCAACTAAATATATTTACTTGAACCAAATAATTTTTATTTAGATCAAATAAACTAAGTGAAATAATTTCTGTATTTGAATTAATTGACTTGAAATTTATTTTGATAGAAATAAATATTTATTTAATCGGTTACTTGAATGAAATCTATTTTTTCCCCTTTATTCATATTTCATTTTCATTAAAAACAATTGTTTTTCACTTAAAAACACAATTCCGTTATTTTAAAAGAAAATAAAGAAATTACGAATTAAAATTTTTCCAGGGAAAAGTAAATTTGATCGCAGAAAATTTTTGAGTTCAATGGCCATGAAATAAATAAGTTAAACAATTTTACCCGATGTGTTTGCCAATTATTGACCATTATTGTTTATTTCACTTTTCACATTTATCATCCGAGCAAAAACCTGTAAATTTTCAGTCATTGCTCCAATAAATTATTTATTTCACGTTTCAACGAATTTATGAAATATGTAATACTATACTCATCCAATTGATTTCCTGTTGTACAATTATATTTATATTTTCACGAACAAATATAATTGTGAAAATTTTTAATGCACGGGAATATATTCGATTGGCACTTATTGAAATTAATATCATTTAATGAATAATTTATTATTACAATAAATTAATAATAAAATTAATATAAAATTTATTGAATTGTAATTTTTTCTTTTATTTTCCGAATATGACAATTTTTTATAACGATGACTTAAAATTATTTTTTGAACTTCTTTTTTAAATAAATAAAATATAAATAAAATAAATAAATAAAATTAATAAAAAATTAATAAAAAAATGTTAAAGAATCATTTTGAAAATGAAGAAAAAATTGAAACTAATAAAGTTTGAATAATTATAATTAAAGAGGGAAAAATTCTAATTAAATGTCTGAGAAATAAAATTCCGTTTAAAGTTTAAAGTGTTTTTTTGTTTGTTTTGGATATAAAAATGAAACATATTTCTCACGTAACGAGAGGTATTTTTGTCCCGAGATTTGAAAAATGAGAGACAATAATTTTTTCGAGTTCCAAGGAGCGTGAGTTGCTAATAAATAAACAAAATTGGAGCTTTATTAAATTTACGCTCAGCAGGCATGGCTATCCGAATGTCAATTAACTTCATTGCCCCTTCTCTTTTATCGCTTGACGTTATTCTGTATTTCCGGGAGGTGGTTCACGGACCAATGGCAGGTACCAGTCAAAAGCACAGATGGCCGTGCTTGCGCGAGGCTATGGCTATTCGACGGACCATTTCGGACTGGATTAATGCAGACCCAGCTGCACCATCGTCGGGCCATCATAAATCTAACTTAATCTCAGATACCCGTATGACGGATATATATATATATATACATACATATATATACATACATCAAGTCAAATAAAGAATTGTTAGGTAAAATTGTCGAAAAACGTCATCGTTACCTAGAACCGACTTCCAATTTCAAAACAAAAACACGTTACCAATTAGGAGATTATTCAGATTTTCACGTCTCTCCAATCAACCCTTTATCACCAAGTGTAAAATAAAAATTTTCCGATAAACGTGAAATGCAGAATTTAACAAGCGACACTTTTATTTGATTTTGTGTCAATCAGGCTTTTATCGTACTGTAAAAATTTACTTCTATAATCTTACATTGACAGATTGAATATATATAAATTTTTTTTAATCTCCAATAGATTAATAGTTGAAGCGAAAAAATTCCCTCGAATTTGTAAATTTGTCGTTTTTTTTTTTGTTTTAATGAGTGAAAATACAGATAAAAAAATTTGTGCTGTTTTTAAGAAACAATTTTTTTATCATTTAGAAAAAAATTTTTTTTTTAGTAAAAAAAGTTTAGTTTTTGGTAAAAAGTATGAAAATTTAATGAGAAATACTTACCATTCCAAGGACAACCGTAAATTTCCACTCGCATGCACACTGTTCGAATGTGGATTGTATATGGAATAAAGCGAATTTTAGTGGCTATTATCGGTGGATAGAAAATCTGTTCCTTCTCCTCATTTGCGTTATTATTGCCGACTAGTAACTGCAAAAAAAACACACACGATAAAATTAATTATTTTTTATTCATTGATTTCTAAGTCAATTATGGAAATTAAGAGAAAGAGGAAAGGGAGATTTTTTTTTGGAAAAATGTTAAATTTTGTTGATAATATTTGTCTGTTGTTATAAATTTTTCCGAAAGAGATATTTAATTCTTGGGGTAAAATATAATTATACTTGGGGGAAATTCGTTTCTCCGAGAGAGGCAAGAGTCGATAAACGCACTCTGTCAGTCAATGGCCCTCAATGAATTTTAAACGAGCCATTCAAATTGAATTGGTTAATTAGGAAAGTGCACTCAATGGCAACGACAATGGTCAATGGAGCGTGTTTATGAATCTAAGAAGGATTCTTATGGAGCTCGACCTCATTTTCTCATTTCGATTAGTATACAAACGTTCTTGTATATAGATATCGAACCTTCTCTCTAAATGTAAATTTTAACATTAAATCTGCAAAATAACTTTTCCTATCTTACTCCTACATTTGCTGACTCAAATTTCCCAAGTTGAATCTAATAATTACCAATCAAATTGGAAAATAAAATTTTACACTCCATTTCATTCCATATAAATTATTATTAAACACAAGAAATAATTTACTTTCAATTTTTTTTTTTTTGTTGAAAAAGAACATACTACTGACAGTAAACTAGAAGAATTTGAATGTCTGACTAAAATTGATTTATACTACTTCGATATAATTAGAATTCGGAAGTCTCTTGTCTGACTAAAATTTAATTTTTCCACTGACGGTAAATTATAACAAATTGAAAACGTTTCGTCTGACCAAAGTTGACTTGTACTACTGCAATGAAATTAAGTATTTGGAAGTTTTTTCACTGACTAAAATTAAATTTCTTACTCAGACAAAATAAAAATCATACTTGAGTGTTTTGTCTGACTAAAATTGAGTGATACTACTGATAGTGAATTACAAAAATTTGAAAGTGTTTTGATGGATAAAAATTGACTTGTACTACTGAGACTGAATTATCAGATTTTGAAATTAGTCTGTCTGACTAAAATTGGAATTTTCTACTGACAGTAAATTAAAAGAATTACAAACGTTTTTGTCTGACCGAAATTTGATTTATACTACTGCTAATTAAATTTTAAGAGATTGAAAGGCCACTGAAATTTGAATTATTTGCCATAAAATTTCCAGAATTTGGAAGTTTTTGTCAAATTTTCCAAGTTGAATTTAATTACCAATCATGAAATTTGGAAATTAAAATCTACACCTGATTTCAAATTCCAAACATTAGTAGGTAAACAAAAAAAATTTGGTTTAAACGTTTTTTAAAACCATGAAAAAATGCAATTTTCCACTAGAAAATTTTCTAAATTCTTAAATAAAGTATTTCTCATCGAAGCAAATTGTGTTTAAAATGTTTCAAATCCTTAACACGGCTACAATCACAATTTTTTTGTTTCATTTTCCTTTTTTTTCCACCTCTATTTTCAAACGTTATGAAAGTTTTTACAATCGTTCGAAATCAAATGAAACTATTTTTTGCTCCACTTTTCACGTTGGTTTCATTCTCATTTTTCAATAACGAACTTTCGGTCTGATTTGGTCTTCGATTTTACGTTAATCCGGTTTGCGAATTCTGCCCTTTGGGAAAGTATTTCCCAATGAAAATTTTGATCGCATACCCTATTATTCAATTGAAAATGTTTTCAAAATGTTCAAACGTTTTATTCAAATTGGAAGAAAAGCGAATCGCCTAAATGGAAAACTTTTCTTTTTTTTATTACACAAAATGAAGCGAAATTACTTTCCTTTTATATGGCAATTTAATGCTCTGACAATAAAAAAAAAGGAAGAAGAAAGATTCGAGTAATTAATCATAATGACGAAAATTGATTAATTGATGGTAAATTACAAGAATTTGAAACAATATTTCCCGAAACAAAATTAATTTCTACAATTATGATTGAATTACAAAAAATTTAGAATTATTTTTGTCTGACCAAAAATAAACTTATACTACTGCTAATTGAATTTTAAGAATTTTAAAGTATTTTTTCTGACTAAAATATAATTTTTCTACTTATAGTAAGTTACAAGAATTGGAAAATGTTTTGTCTGTTAAAAAATTGACTTTTACTACTGCAATTAAATTACAAGTATTTGGAAGTTTTTTCATTGACTAAAATTGAGTTATACTACTAAAACAAACTTTAAAACATTCTTGATTGTTTTGTCTGACTAAACTTGACTCATACTACTGAAAGCAAATTACAAGAATTTTGCTGGACTTTGTCTGATCAAAATTGATCTATACTACTTCGAATTAATTATAAGAAATCGTAAGTCATTTGTCTGACTAAAATTGAATTTTTCCACTGTTAGTAAATTTTATAATTTACTGACAGTGGAAAAATTTTAATTTTAGTCAGGCAAAAGATTTACGATTTCATATAATTTTGAATTAGAAAATGTTTCGTCTGACCTAAATTTGACTTATACTACTTATTATTGAATTTGAAGAAAATTTGAAGTATTTTGTCTGACTAAAATCGGATTTTTCTACTGATGGTAAATTACAGTAATTAAAAAATGCTCTGTCTGACCAAAATTTGACTTATACTACTTATTATTGAATTTGGAGAAAATTTGAAGTATTTTGTCTGACTAAAATCGGATTTTTCTACTGATGGTAAATTACAGTAATTAAAAAATGCTCTGTCTGACCAAAATTTGACTTATACTACTTATTATTGAATTTGGAAAAAATTTGAAGTATTTTGTCTGACTAAAATCGGATTTTTCTAATGATGGTAAATTACAATAATTAAAAAGTGCTTTGTCTGACTAAAGGTTGACTTATACTACTGCCATTAAATTATAAGTTACTTTATTTTGCTTGCATAAAACATGCACCTCAATGGAAAAACATTTTTTTATCTGTTAAAGATTCAATACGACTGCATTGAATAATCATAACGTGGTTTTTTTTTTTTTTTTCTTTCTTTTTATTGTTTTACAAAAACTGAATTTTCTCTCTATATAGAGGATAGTGAAGTTGCAGTTTAGGTATTGGACGAGGATAAAGTTAACGAAGCAAAAATTGTTGACCGATAGCTTATGGCTGGCGCGTATCTCGTCCGTGACGTTTCCTCCGTTGCGATCAGCCATTTGATATTTTCCCGATGCAGATACAGTGCAAATGGATTCGTGCCGTTTCCATGAGCTTTTCCGTTTACGATGCATGCTATCTACTCCCATACTCCCACGCATGACAATTCGTTGACAATATATATATATCCTTTTTTATTCTCTTTTTTTTTCTAGTCACATATATGAATTATATTTATTAAATAAACTAACAGGAAAAAAAAAGGTAAAAACGCCCGAAATTGAATTGACTTTTCTATTCGTGATTTTTAGCACAATTGTATATAACTAAAAAAAAGATCATTTTCCGAAACAGAAATCATTACTGTGGAAAATTATTATTAAAAAAAATTGTCTGATTTTTATATAATGTCAGGTAAAATTTATAATACTAAAAAAAGAATATTTCTCCAAACAAAATAACCTTAATATTATTTATGGAATTACATTTTATAATTTAATTTACAGTGTCATAAAACAAGTTTATTACTGCATACCGCTTTAATGGAGCTGTAAGAAATAAAATCTAATCTCAACCCTAAACATAAATTTTAATTAAATATTCCATCACCATTACGAAAATAGAATTTCGAAAGAAAAAAAAAAATTTCTGAATATGTGAAATAGTAATTTTTTATTTTATTCTGTTACAGGAAACAATTATCAAGAGTTGAAAAATTTTTGCAGAATTTAACTTCACATGTGGGGTAAGTAAATTTTCAAATTTCAACTTTGTTTAAAACTGCAGAGAGAGATTCTTATCACTTTGCATCCACACACGTTGAAATGTAATTGAATTTTATCTTTAGAAAATTTTCCTTCCTTCAGAGATATTTTCATACATGTATATATATATATATATATATAGTATGTGAAATTTTGGCGAAATTTACTGTACAGTAGTGAAATGGCACGTCTCTTCTCCTTCAACCAGTGGTTACACGATCGACGGTTGCGAGAGAACGCCACAGACGCATACTGAAGCGCACACAATTCTGGTGTCGGGTCTCGTGCTATACGCGATACGAATAATTAATACACCCATAAACAAGGGCGCGGTGGGTACGCGATATCGTACCATAAAATTGATACTCCATGCACCCAGCACCCTATTTCGCTTCCTGCAAACCTCACCACTTCCATCCCATCTTTATATCCCTTTCAGCCCTTTCTCTCTTACCACGGCAACCAAACTCTATTATAGAGACACATATACATAAACACTTACTTTGAACAAAATATCCTTATGCGATTGGTTTGTGTGTGAAAATACTCTCTCTCTCTCTCTCTCTCTCTTTCGGTATATGAGATTTCAAACATAAATCATCCATGTAAAGTAATATCTCTATTTTATTTTTACCTCATCAACGTCTGAAGGAAATTTTCCCTTTTCATTAAAAAAGCCGATGTAGGGCTGACAGGTGTCAGGAAAATGTCAGGACAATGTTAGCAAATATCAAAAATATCTTCTGGAAACATATCAAATATCTAGAATTTCTTTGTCTGACTAAACTTGATTTTTACCACTACTGCTAATAAATATTGCGATTACTACTGCGATAAAATAATTTCCCCGTTGTTTTGTCTGACTATAATTGACTCATACTACTGATAATAAATTACAAGAATTCCGGTGGTTTGTCTGATTAAAATTAGAATTTTTACACTCACAGTAAATTACTACTACTACTACTTACATGGTAAATAACAAGTTTATGGAATAATTTTGCCTGAACAAATTTGATTTATACTACTGCGAATAAATTTCACGAATTTGGAATTTTTTTGTCTGCGAGTGAAATTGACTTATACTACTGAGATTGAATTATAAGATTTTTGAAGCATTCTGTCTGACTATAATTTATTTATACTACTGAAACGGAATTACCAGAATTTGAAAGTATTTTGTCTGACTAAAGTGGAATTTTTCTACTGACGATAAAGTACAAAAACTGAAAAAGAGTTTGTCTGATCAAAATTAGACTTATACTACTTCGATTGTCTGAGTGAAATTGACTTATACTACTGACAGTGAATTACAAGAACATAAAAGGACTTTGTCTGACCAAAATTGATCAATACTACTACTGCGATTCAATCACAAGAATTTGGAAGTATCTTGTCTGACTAAAATTGACTTGTACTACTGAGACAGAAATATAAGATTTTGAAAGCATTATGTCTGACTATTATTTATTTATACTACTGAAACTGAATTACCAGAATTTAAAAGTATTTTGTCTGATTAAAATTGAATTTTTCTACTGACGATAAATTACAAAAATTCAAAAAGGTTTTGTCTGATCAAAATTAGACTTATACTACTTCGATTGTATGAGTGAAATTGACTTATACTACTGACAGTGAATTACAAGAAATCTAGAAAATTTTGTATGACTAATATTGATTCGTACTACTGACAATTTGCTGAGTGAAATTGATTTATACTACTGACAGTGAATTACAAGAATTCTAGAAATTTTGTCTGACTAATATTGATTCGTACTACTGACAATTTGCTGACCGACATTGATTTATACTACTACGATAAAACTAAACCAAAAAATTGCAAATATTTTTGTCTGACAAAAATTGATTTATACTACTGAAACTGAATTACCAGAATTTAAAAGTAT